>CAUYRH010004979.1:0-44476 GCA_963574655.1 Perodicticus potto
ATCTCAACAGTCCATTCACTGTGATCATAAACCATACGGCTCCTCATATACATTTCATAGCCCAGGATTTATCTGCGAAGGATGGTCAGTCTAATGGAACATTTGTTTAAGAACTGATCATCTGTAACGATTCTCCAGGCAGAGCCAGAAGCCAGGACAGCAGAGAAGCAGGCGGAGTGAGTCCGTTCCGCCAAGCAGATGCGAGCCCCATGCTGAGCTCTAATGAGCCTTCTCCACTATATTATTTCATTAACCATCAGCCGCATTATGCAAAAAGTTCTCTTTACAGCTCCAGAAGCCCTGAATTGCAGCTTCCTACAGCAGTTCCCGCTTCACTCTCAAGAATCAAGCCTCTCCTCCTTAACCCATCTCAGGCTTGTGGAGAGGATCACATGAGAATGTGATTCCCAAAAAGACAGGTCATCTGAATCACCTGAGAAGCAGCTCAAGCGATTACATTGACAATTTCACACATACACATACTCTATGGACGTGTACATAATCTATCTCTCAGTCCGTATTCCTGGAACCCACATCTAGAAACTTATATTTGAAAAGGTCCAGGGAAAGGCCACCTGACACATAGTTTACAAGCTTCTCAAGTGATTCTGACGGCCAGCCAGGGGTGGGAACTATGACTCAAAGCACCTTGCTGAGTTATTATCCAGGAAGGGCAGGCAGCTGGCGCTGTTCTTCAACTCTTTCATCTTAAGGACTTCCATCCAAATACTCACTTATATATTCTCTATTTAGATCATCACTGAAATAAATCCACAAGTTTATTTCTCTGCAGATATTTCATTAACCTACACTATTTGCCTTTTAAATTGATCTTTAGTAGAACCTAAGTCCTGGCCAATTTTCCTTATTAATTCCCATGGAAGTACTTGGACTTCTCATTTTCTACTGCTCATCCAAACCCTTGCTTCTAGCTCTGTACACCTGCCTTTCTGCTCCGCTTGTGTCCAATCAACCTGCTCTCTACAGCCTCGCAGAAGAAAACAACCACAGGCGCGGCCACAGAGATGGGTTTGTGAACCTTGAGGAGAAGGAAAGGGCCAGAAAAACTGGTTGGTTTTCTAATTCCTTGCTACTTTGTTCTCCACACTTTCTTTCTCAGCAGGGAAAGTGAGAAAATTAAAGAAAATGGTGGGAAGGTCAGTTTTGTAGGAAGGGAAGCAGGAAAGGGACGAGGGCCAATGTACCCTTATCAGAAGATTGATGGGTTGTACTTTAAGCCTAGAAAAAGGACCGAGGAAACAGATGGGGGCGGAGAGAGAATGACCTGTGTTAAAACGTAGCTAAGGGGCTTGTGCCAAACTGTCAGGAAGTAGGAAATCTGTGACCTCAAAATTAGGATGATTTTCTGCTCTGGAAGTGATGTGAGATCCTTGAATTTTATGTGAAACGAAATTGCTCAATTGTAAAATAAGCTGGGTCCTGGCAAACTTCAGACTGATGAGATGCCAGTAAGACAGTTAACCAGAGAGGGCTTTGACCCTGGGTGAGCAAATGTTTTGTTTTTCCCATCCAGGAGTAGTAGCGGGGAAGGCATTCTGATAAGCATTGTGATTGGACTGTGTGATTATGATACTTCATTAAGTTTATCAGTTCATATGTTTTTTTGTTATTGTTTATGTTTGTTTGTTTTTTAATTTATTGTTGGGGATTCATTGAGGTTACAAGAAACCTCGTTACACTGATTGCATTTGTTAGGTAAAGACCCTCTTACAATCGTGTCCTGCCCCAAAAAGGTGTGGCACACACCAAGACCCCACCCCCTCACTCCTTCCCTCTCTCTGCGCGTCCTTAGTTCATATGTATTTTTTAAAAACTAAAGTATCCAGGGGCCGGGCACAGTCGCTCACGCCTGTAATCCTAACACTCTGGGAGGCTGAGGCAGGTGGATTGCCTAAGCTCACAGGTTCGAGACCAGCCTTAATAAGAGGGAGACCCAACCTCTAAAAGTAGCCAGGCGTTGTGGCAGGTGCCTGTAGTACCAGCTACTCGGGAGGCTGAGGCAGGAAAATCGCTTGAGCCCAAGAATTTGAGGTTACTGTAAGCTGTGACGCCACGACACTTTACTGGGGACAACAAAGTGAGACTCTGTCTCAAAAAAAAGAAAAAAGAAAAAAAGCATCCAGTTGGATTGTTCTCACTGTATATCCAATTTACATAGTCTAGAGTCTGCCAGACTGTTTAGTTACCACATTCCTGGCACCTTGTTTCCACCTGGAGAGTGTAACCACAGGACAGGAAACACTCATACTGGCTACGAGAGCGAAGATGTAACAGATCTGGGGCCAAGATACAAAATTTCTTTTTCAAAAATGCTGCAGAGCAAAACCCACAGCTAAACATTAATACCATAACATGAAAACAAGCCGTAGAATGTTTTTATGTGGAATACCCAAAGTGGAATAATTTCTCCCTTGCCTGGAAAACTTTTAGTTACTTTCCATTTATGCCTGAAAGCTCCCTCCACAATCAACTATTCCACTGCTCCTGTCTATTTTTCTCTATCCTACCACAACAGTTTGAACTTGCTGTACAAAGTACCATAGTCATCAAGGTGTATTTTAAATAAGTGACTGCGTAGATCTCCCGACGACATTTGTGAGCTTCCCCCAGGAATGGTGATTTATTAATCTTCCTAGTCCTCCTGGGGCAGTGCAGTACCAGGAGGAGGGAAACTTACGGATGAGCAGAGATAAACATAACACAAATGAACAGCCTGAAACATTTTAATCACCTATAGGCATGAGACTCTGTCTTGTGCTCCCCTCACTTAGGGAGAAACTAAAAATCTAGCTCCAGGATTGACTAGGCTGAGAATCCAGTTGCAAGATAAAGATAGAGGAGATTTGTCAGGGTGCTCAGATTCTTGTCAATGTGTTAAATTTCCACTGTGTAGAGGTTAAGAGCATTGGCTTTAAAGTCAGACAGCCTAGAATTTACTAGTTATGAGGCCACAGGTGAGTCTCTGTCTCTCAGAGCTTATCTGCTCACGGGCGAGGTGGGGATAGTAATAGTTCCGCTTCATCAGGTTGTTGTGAATATTAGATAAGAAAATGAGCTAAGTATCATTTCTAATACTCAATAAATTACTGATACTACAGCCATCATTGTTATTATTATCATCGAACCACATTTGCTCAATGAGGACTAACATTGCCCTAGAACCATCAATCACTGGAAATATCCATAAACAACGTCAGTCACTAGCCGTGCGCAATACCAGAAAATCCTGCACAAAATATCAAGTAGAGACAAAGTCCTGAGCCAAGACCACGTGCCTGTCAGGTATACAGGAATGTGGATGGCTCTGTGGTGAGTGTGTGACTATGTGCACACGTGTGTTTACACATGCGTGAGAGAGAATGAGAAGAGGGAAGGCTAAAAATAAGTAATAGTTGCCAGGTTTTATTCCATCACACACCTTATAAAATAGAATAAATGCTCTTCCTATATGTTACGGACTGAATCTGTGTTACCCCAAAATTCCTCTGCTGAAGCCCTAACCCCTCAATGTGACTGCATTTGGAGGTGGTCTGTAGGAAGGACGTTAAGGTCAATTGAAACCATCGGTGTGGGCCCCTTCTCCTGCAGGACTGGTGTTCTTAGAAGAAGAGGGGACGGTCAGGCCCGGTGGCTCACACCTGGAATCCTAGCACTCTGGGAGGCCAAGGTGGGTGGACTACCAGAGCTCTGGAGTTTGAGACTAGCCTGAGCAAAGTGCCTCTTATCCCAGCCGTTCAGGAGGCTGAGACAAGAGGATATCTTGAGCCCAAGAGTTTGCAGTTGCTGTGAGTTATGATGCCATGGCACTCAACCTCAGGGCCCTGTCTCAAAAAAAAGAGGAGAGGGCTGACTCATGCCTGTAATCCTAGCAGTCTGGGAGCCAGATCCCTTGAGCTCAGGAGCTCGAGACAAGACAAGAATGAGGCCCAGTCTCTATGTAACGGGTGCCTGTAGTCCAGCTACTCAGGAAGCTGAGGCAGGATGTTCACCTGAGCCAGGGAATTTGAGGCTTCTGTGAGCTAGACTGATGCCAGCACTCAAGCCTGGACAAGTCTCTGTCTGGAAAAAAGAAGAAGAAGAAGAAGATGATGAAGAGGAGGAGGAAACACCAGGGGCATGCACAGGGAAAGGCCATGGAGGACATGGCAAGAACACCGCTGCCAAATAGAAGCCAGGGTAGATAGAAGCTTTATCACCAGCCAGCCCTGCCAGCACCATGATCTTGGACTTCCTGCCTCCAGAATTGTGAGAAAATAAATTTCCATTGCTTAAGCCACTCAGTCTGTGGTATTTCATTGTGATGGTCCTACCAGACTAACACAGCTGAATAATGTTAGTCTAAGCTGGTCAAACAGCAGGATGGATGTGCCTGTGATTCAGCTACCAGGGACACTAAGGCAGGAGTATCATTTGAATGCAGGAGTTTGAGCCCAACCTGGGCAACACATCAAGACCCCAACCCTGAGAAAAATTGTAGGATTTTGTTTCTTGCAAAAAATGTCTCTCTTTTTGGAAGCAGGGTTTAGGGCACCACATAATCTAATCCTTTTTTCTCAGAGGACTTTACCACTTTTTGTGCATACATAAGAATTCCTCCTACAATGGGCAGTGTGGAAGCCCCCACATCAAAGTCCTTCTCAGTGTTTGTCTGAGGAGCAAATATTTTAAGTAGGTACTTCTTACTGCTGAGAAACTTCTTTCTAAAATCATATAAATAGCAAAAGTGAAGCCATGATTGAAATCCAAAGGTGTCTAACTCTGATACCTAGACCCTTTCCAGTAGAAATTCACCAACCTGGTCCATCAAAGGCAGCTGCAAAGCTTGCTTGAATGTATGAATAAAAATTAAATAGTATGTCAAATTGTCTTTTTTACACTAATTGATTTAAAAATACATGTATATCTATATACATTTTAGTTTATAGTACTTTACATGGGAGAAAAGATATAGCTAAAAAACTACTAGAGAATAAACTTGCATAAAGTAATTGAAAAAAATTAAATTATCAGGAGCCTGCAGAGTGTTTAAATTTGCTAATGAATTCTTCAGCATTATCCTTTTAATGCTGTATTTAAATAATTCACAGATGTACTTTTTGTTTTTATCTCTTTTTTTAGCAATATCAGTTTTTGCTTCTCCCTTACCTTTAGAAAAAGCATCTGTTCGGGATTTCTCAAGTTCCCAAGGCTGTAGCTGGAGCATGGAATTAGCTGATGCATAAAAGGCTTGCCATGTGCTGGCCCCTCCCGCCCCCACCCCCAGCTATCAGGGCTCCGGCTCTGTGCTGACAGTGCAGCTGGGCAGAGCCAGGAGTCTCAGATTCTGCTTTACTTGAGGAACAGAAAAGAAGGGGGAAAAAAAGGGAACAGAATCTGACCAACCTACTTATATCCTCCTCTTAAATACACAGAAAACTCCTTTCACAGCTGTGACTTGCTAGCAGCTTGGGGGAACATGTTGTTAAATGTTTTCAGAATTTTATAGCACTTTATATTTCAAGAGATTCACATTGATTAACCAGTTGCTTTCTTTCTCTGCTTATGTAGTGACAAAATAAACCTAAATCACATGTCGCTCATTACCTCGTTTGAATCTATACCTTGAACAACTTGAGATGGGGCTTTTCTTTTCATTATCATAAATGTCCAGCAATGTAAAAAACAAACACTTCTCTCTAGAGCAGCTTCCACCACTATCTGACTTTCATTTTCTGAAATATTTTAGGAGGGCAAAGAGAAGAAATCATGATGCCTGCTTTACTCCTATAATGGACCTTTTTTAAGATTTGTTTTATCTACTGTTTCTTAAAGACATAATTCGTTGCTGAATTTCTATTCTAAACATTCGTTTTCAATGGTTTCTGAGGGCTGGAACTAAACTTAAAACTCCTTCCCTTTTCTCCCGACTCTTCCTAGGCATTGGAAGTTTTTGTCCAATGCCTAGGAAGAGTGGGGAGAAAAGGGAAGGAGTTTCCAAAAAGCAAAAATAGAGGAGGTAGTTTGGGATATTGCATAGTAACTTAATTCTTTTGAATGTATCAGCAATCAAGTAAAACTTTTAGAGATTCAGGAGAAAAGTGATCTGTTCACATTCACATTCAGGCTTCACTACCCATAAAAAATATTCAAAATACCACAAATGAAGGATCTGCAAAATACTGCTTATTAATGTACTGAAGACTATCATTGAAGGATTAGAGATAATCAGATGATTAGAAGATTAGAAATCTTCCTAAGATTTAATTAGAAGAGGGGGCAGGACTATTGTCAAAAACTATTATCTTTTTGATAGTAACTATTCTCAGAAAGACAGAAAATAGCTGATGCTGGTGAGGATACAGAGAAACGGGGATGTGAACACACTGTTGGTGGCTGTGTAAATTAGTCCAGAACTATGGAGAGCAGGATGGTGGTTCCTCAAAAAACTACAAGTAGAACTAAAAATAGATATAATCCAGCAATCCCACTGTGGGCATATATACACCAGAAAGGCAATCAGGGTAGTAAAGAGATCTGTGTATCTGCACACCCATGTTTATTGCAGCATTAGTCACAATAGCCGCAAGGCTACTGTGGAATCAACCTACCAAGTCCATCAATAAACAAATACATCAAGAAAATGTGCCATATTTACAAAATAGAATACAATTCAGCTATTAAACAGAGGAATCTTTATTTGCAGCAACAGGGATAGAATTAGATGACATTGTGCTAAGTGAAACGACAGCCACAGGAAGACCATATTGCATATTCTTATTCATACGAGGAGTTTACAAAAAAATCTCCTATGGTTAAGGAGTGGAATAATGGTAACCAGAGCCTGGGAAGTGTTTCCATGGGGGTGAAAAGAGGTTGGTAAATGGGTACAAAAATACAGTGAGATAGAAGGAATAAGATCTAATGCTCAATAGCTCAGCAGGGCAACTATAGTTAATTATTTCTTACATATTTCAAAATATCTAGAAGAGGGGATTTGGAATGTGCCTAAAACAAAGAAATAATAAATGTTCAAGGTGGTGGGTATCCTGACTCCCCGACTTGATCATTACATATTGTGTGTACATATCAACATATCACATGTATCCCATAAATATGTACGACTACTAGGTAGCCATTAAAAAATATTTGCAAATAACTGTGACCTCCTATACCATGGGAGAAAGTATTTACAAATTATATATCTAGTAAGGACCTCATATCCATATTACATAAAGAACCAACAAGTCAATAACAAAAAAAAGCAATTAAAAAATGGGCAAAGGAACTAAATAGACATTGCTCCAAGAAAGATATACAAATGGTCGACAAGCACATGAAGAGATGCTCAGGGCCATTACTCCTCAGGAAACCGCAAATCAAAACTACAATGAGACACCACTTCAGGCTCACAGGAGCCACGGATGTGCAGAAATCAAAACGCTCACACTCTGCTGGTGGAATGTGAAGCGATGTAGTTGCTTTGGAAAACAATCGGACAGTTCTTCAAACAATTGAGTGTAGGATTACTATATAACCTGTATTGCAACTCCTAGGCATATAGCCAAGAGAAATGAAAGCATGGGTCTATACAAAAACTTCCACACGAATTATTATAGCAGCGTCATTCATAATAGCCCCCAAATGGGAATAACCCAAATTTTCATTCAACTGACAAATGGATAAACAAAATATGGTCTGTAAATACAATAAAATATTGTATTAAAAGGAAGGAAGTACTGATAACACACTACAACATTGACAACCTTGAATTTGTTGGACTAAGTGAAATAGGCCAGTTGCCAAAGTTGACACACTGTGTGATTCCATTCACATGAAATTCTAGAACAGGGAAATCTATGGAGACAGAGGTCACTGCTTAGGCTTCAGGTTGCTTGAGGCTAGAGGGTATAAGGGTGAAGGGAGGTGATAGCCAAAGGGTAGGAGGTTTCTTTTTAGTGTGGAAAAAAAAAACAAAAAACAATGTTCTGAAATTGACTGCAGTGATGGTTGCATGTGTCTGTGAACATAAGAGAAAGCATTCAACTTGTACTTTGTAAATGGTGAAGTATATCCCAATAAAACTCTTTAAAAAGTTTTTAAGGGCAGTGTATCAGTAATCTGAAAAGTAAAGTATATTATAAAACGTCTGATACATTGTACATTTGCATCAAATCTTTCATTACTACAGCATCACCAGAATTGCAGTACAGTTATGTTTTATAAAACTAAACATGCCCCAAACCATCTTTACAACTTGCAGAGAAAACCTATAACTCTTTAGTTTAGATTCAAGGTTCTTCACGATCTAGCTTTACACTGCCTTAAGAAAAGTATCTTAATTAAAAAAGTTATATGAGGACAAGTAAATAATTAAAACCACACAGAAGGGTATAAAAAGAGAAAGCATGTCTCCTTCCTACTTCAAATGTCTAATTTCCCTCCCCAGAGGCAAGCAGTTACCATTTCTTGTGTGCCATCTCAGAGATGTTTCCTCTGAAGTGGGTCTGCTTCCCAACCTGGCGTGGTCCGTTGTACATATTTAATTTGTTCGGCTCCTAAAATTGGCTGATTTTATTTTTTTATGATCATTTTAACATGCATAAAAGTTATATTTCCCATGCAAAATGCCACTATGTGTTATATTTCTATTATTTCACCCATAGTACCCTGGGTCCTTCCACGTCATAAACATCCCATTAAATAACTGTGGATTAGCAAGGTTAGAGGAAACTGATCAGAAAAATTCTCAACTCTCTGCTGTCAGAAAGGACTAATAGCTTCACAAGGAAAAGTAGGTGAGCAGGGGTAGAAGTATACAGAGAAAATGTTTGCACAAGTGTGTATTAACTTTTGCTGAGAATATCCAAACTTGGTATTGTTCTTCTGATAACTTTACATACAGGCTAAGAGTAAATTATACTCCCCACGTGGGTTCATGGCCAAAGAATTGTACTCATGAAGTGTTACAATTACGCCCTCTAAAGCAACATTCCTTTTTCATCTTGAGGTCAATGGTGTATTGTCCTAGATTACAAGTTCATTTCTAGTGCAATAAAAGATTTCCTTGCAGCTCAAAACATAACAATGACGATAATAATGACAGTAACAATTAAACATTTGCGGTATTCATATCTCTATAGGTATTTGATTCTTAGTATTAAGAAAAATAATGTTTCTCTTCAACTAACTCTTGCAACAGTTTCTTTTCTCATTTTTGTAGATACTTTTACTTTTCTTAGACAATCACCATTACATTGACTTCCTCTCTTCTTTATACACATTTCATAACAGATAATGATAATTTTAGCTTTTCTACCCTGTTTTCACTTTGCTTTACAAATTAGGAGCCGAGCATTTCCCCTAAAGAACAGAAATACAAGAGTGCAAGGATTCATCTTGCATTATTAAATAATAATGATATTTTGAGATGAAACTTGATCCTTCAAGATCCACCAATCTTCATTTTTTCAGGGTACTCTTAATGACACCACAATACTAGTTTGCCAGGAAAAAATTGCAGTTAGACTAATAAACCTCACTAATTAGTGAGTGAGTGACTTAACAGTCTGAATAATACATATTAATGTTTGAGTTGTAAAATATTAAAAACTAACAACCAGCCACTTTACAATAGAAGGAGCAGCAACTGAAACACTGATCGATCTATTTATATTTTTCCAATTGTAGAAACTTGGTCTTGAGCATATTCCTTATTTGTTGGAACTGTTGTGAAAATAATGACATGATTAAGTATTGCATTTTTCCCATCTGGTGGATGGTGATTAATTTAACATTTTAAGACTTTTTTTTTTCAGCCATGTGCCTTAACTTGATTCAAACTGATACCACAAATACACCAAATTAAAACTTACAAATCTATTTGCATTTCAAAAGAGCAGAAATGCCCCCCTCATCTTTGGTTCCATTCAATTCATACAAAATACTCATGTGCTTTTTAGATAAATTTGATGATTCACATATGAGCTTAAACATAAGTTATATACTCCCTCTACCTGTATAATATGTTTAATAAAACCTTTTACATGTTAAATTAAAAGCTCTTTAAAATGCTACTTAACAAAATGGTGCATTTGTATCTGTACTCATTACCAACAACAGAATGAGCCATTGGTAGAGGTTTAACTGCAAACCCAGAGATGACAAGTTATTTAGAGAGCAATTTACTGAGTATCTCATTTCCTTTCCTCAACCAGGGACATTGTAAGTTCATTCTATTAACCTTAATAAGTTTGCTTTTGAAGCTTTTTACTTCTAAGATTTAAATGGGAACTCTGTCATATGTCAGCCTACAACTGAACTTAAATAACGAAGCCAATAAAGTAGATGTGACGTGCTAACCGCTTCATCTGCTACAGGTGAGTCCAGAGGTCCCTTTCACATAAGTGAAGCTATTTATGGCCTGCTGGAGAATGACAACAGAAGGGAAACATTTCTACAGCTTCTGAGCACTGACATTCCTTCATCCCCTTAGATTGATAAAGCATGTCTCTTTCTAAGGCTGACTTCTCTAATCCTCAGCCCAGAAAGTTATTCTAAACAGAATAGTTTTAAAATTAATGAAGTATATACATTAAAATTCAAGTTACAAAGAACTCATGTTTTGAACTTGAGCCAAAGCAATATTAGATAAGTGAAATTTTGTACAACCAACCCATTCAAAGACTGGTCCTTTAGACAGAAGGATTAATAATGTTCTAAATGCATTTTGCTACAGAATGAAATGAATCTTGTCTTCAGAAGAGTCATCTATTTTTGTTTGTTTTATACAAAAGTAAAATATTAGAGTATTTGAGATTAAATCCTTTTAATTTCTACCCCATCTCTGTCAAGTAGCTGCTTAGCCTTCTCTGAAAATATTACAGAGAACTGAATGCTTCATTATTGGCGAGTCCCAGTTTTTTAAAATTCTTCCTTATGTTTAAGCAAAATATTTTTTGTTGTTGTTGTAACCTCTATGCATTTTTCCTCTTGGAGAAATATAAGTAAGCCTAAATTCAAGGGGTAAATGAAATTATAGTTGACAAAAATGCATTTCAAACTTAGTTTTCTTGAGTTGTTGATTAAATGGCCCCATTTATGCAGAGGAACTTTCCAATGCATATTTACTAGAAATTTTAGTGCATAAGGAAAACCCCAATGTGACCAGAAAGATATTGTTGGCACTTGAGAGATGAGGGGCATATTTATGAATATTTTTCCACCTACTTCTGTGGTCTTTCCTCTATTTTCATCATTCTTCTCTTTAAATTAAAACTCCTTTTCACTGGGAGTAATTTCAGCTGAGTTCCTCCTCTCTGATTTAAGCCAATGGCATTGTTATTCCAGGAGATCTTGGTCAGAACAAGTGAATGTCTAATTTATGAAATGTAGAGTAGACCGGTTTGTGGGTTTTTACCTCCAAAAACCCATCGCCCCCTCTATTTACCGTAAGTGAGCCACTTGGGAGTGAAACACATAGAGCCGTCTGCATTTCTTGGTAACACACAACACATGTTCCTTTCAAATATCTCTGCACTTTGTAGGAAATAACGCCTTTAACACAAGAACCTAACATGAGGTAGCCTCCACCTTTCTGAAAGTTATCCTCAAGGTCACGAGTAAAATGCCTTCCTCTTTCAAATGCCAGCATTCAAATTGAATTCTGTCTCAGCACTGTACAGAATCAAACAAAATCTCAGCTTACATAATGAAGCAGCCCACAGCATCTGAAAGTTCCTTCTTTGTGGGGATGTGATAAATGAGGACTTCAGTTAGAACTTTTTTTGCCAGAAGTAAAAGCTAAGTGTGAATTTGAATCGGATCCAAAGCCTGATGTTTATTTGGACAGTAAAGCTGTCAGGTGATCCTACAAAATACGCCCAGTGACTGTTTCCTGGCCCAGCTGGCCTTCCAAGTATATTGACTTCCAAGTTTTATCCCACACTCTCACTCTGTTTAATGAGCAAAGACATCAAATTGATGAAATTGTTGACACAGAGGACATCATGTTTGTAATAAAATACTCCATTTGGGTTTTCTTATATTGGTACTTTTTTTAAATTATAGGGCACTTAAGAATGTTCAGTCAAGTTTTGGACGAGCTTAACATTTAAACTTTGTTGTGGGTTTTAAGCAGCTTCACTCTATTAACTTCCTAAAACCATAGGATTTATTTTAACTATGTATTAATTTAATAATTAACCAAATCAATCTTTTTAATTTTCAATATTTTAAGAATTCATTTTCTGTGATCAGACAGAACATCAGAGTACTGATTGCTTCCTTTGTTCTAAATACACATTACGGGTGTTTTTTTAAATTGCATTTACAAAGGCATAACTTTCTTTTTATATTAAGATATAAGCATCTGAAGCATTGTTAATGAAAATTTGATTGTAAGGTAGGAATGAAGGAATGGAATAGTCACTTTAGCCTTTCTATTTAGAATATGTGGTAACTTGAGATAGATGAAAACTGTATACCATTGTGTTCCCTTGGAATTTTCTTAGTCTTTCCAGACCTTAGATTCTCTACTAATAAAATGGGTACTACAACATCATATTTTAGCTTTGGCAACATAGTAAGACCCCAACTCTACACAAAACAATTAAAAATTATGGCATAATGTCATGTGTGTGTAGTCAGAGCTACTCGAGAGAGTGAAGTAGGAGGATTGGTTAAGCTCAATTGGAGGCTGCAGTGAGTTATGATGGTGCCACTGTACTCCATCCTGCACAAAATAGTGACACCCCAACACTACAAACTATTTAAAAGTTAGCCAGGCTTGGTGGCACACACCTATAGTCCCAGCTACTCAGGAAACTGAAGTGGGAGGATTTGCAAGCTCAGTTGGAGGCTGCAAAGAACTGTGATCGTGCTCTTCACTCCAGCCTCGGTAATAGAGTGAGACCCTGTCTCTAGAACAAACAAAATCATATAATCATATTTTATCAAACCTGAGATGCCGCCAATTATAAAATACACCATTATTTTATATGCTACTAAGGAAACAAAATATCACTTTTATCATGACACAGTGCTTTCTTATTCCTTAGAATTATTTTTATACTTATGCAAAGGGTTTTTAGCTTTATTTACAAATACTTGATCATATGTCACACATCTGCTTTTGTGATTTTCTGTGGGCTCAATAATTTCCCATATGGTATAAACAGTCATAACTCAACTGTGCCTTCACAAGCAATGGAAACTATATCCCTTCTGAATGACAAGGATTATAACCCATCATCAATTATAGATGCTCCTGAGGTCAAAGATGTCATAGAAATATGGAATTATGTAACTATCAATACAAATTATTATCATTTATGATGGTTATTATCAAAATTGTGGTACAGATGACTGTGTTCCTAACTGAACAAAAATGAACATCCTGAACATAATCTACTTCTACACTATAGATACTATTTTATTAATGTTAACTTTTTAAAATTACTTTTTTATTGACAAAAAATGATACACATCCATGAAGTACACAGTGATGTTTCAATAATTTTAATTTAATGTGAAAAGATCAGGAATAATTAGTATATCCATCATCTCGAACATTTATAATTACTTTGTGTTAGGGACAGTCAATAACCATCATCTAGCTATTTGAAAATGTAAGATATATTGTTGTTAACTGTGCTCATCCTACAGTAATGTAGAGCATTACACCTTATTCCTCCTATCTTGCTGTAATTTTGTATCCTTTAAATCTCTCCCTATCCCTCTCTTTCTTCTCTTCCTACCCTCTAGTATCCTCTGTTCCAATTTTTACTTACATGAGACCAACTGTTTTTAGCATCCACAGATGATTGAGAACCTGCCATCTTTAACTTTGTCTGTTCTTGGCTTATTTCATTTAACATAATGTTCTTCAATTCCATCCATGGGGTTGCAAATGACACAATTTCACTCCTTTCTCTGGCGGAGTAGTAACCGTTATATACATTCATTCATCTGTTGTTGGACACCCAGTTTGATTCTGTATCTTGGCTACTATGAATACTGTTACAATACTATTGCAATACTGCTATGAACACATGTTCCAAACATGGGGGAACAGATGAATCTCCAACATAACAATTTCCTTTCCTTCAGATAACTTCTCAGTAGTGGGATTGCTGGATCACAAGGTAGTTCTACTTGTAGTTTTGGAGTGACCTTTTATTGTTCTCCAGAGTGTTTGTACTAGTTGACATTCCTATTAGTTGTGGATAAGAATTCCCTTTTCCCTGCATCTTCATCAGCATTTGTTAGTTATTTATTTATTTACTTTTTTGGTCTCCTGGATAATAGCCATCCTAACTGGGGTGAGATGATACTACATTTTTTTTTCTATTTTCATTTTCTTAATGATTAGTGATGTTGAGCATTTTTCATGCATTGGTTGGCCATCTGTATAATATATCTTCTTTTGAAAAATGTTCAGCTCAGTTGCCTATTTTTTAATCAAATATTTAAGTTGTTTTCTGTTGAGATGCTTCAGTTCCTTATAATTCTGGATATTAATCTTTTGACAAATGAGTAGTTTGCAAATATTTTCTCCCATCCTGTAGGCTGCCATTTGACTCTATTTTTTTCTTTTGTTGTTTGGAAGCTTTTTAGTTTGATGTATCCATTTGATTGTCTTTGCTTTTGTCGCCTATGCTTTTGAGATCTTATTCATAAACTGTTTTCCCAGATCAATGTCCTGAAATGTTTTCCTTACCTTAGTTCAGGAAGTTTCAGGTCTTAATTCTAGGTCTTTCACGTATTTCCAGTTTACTTTTGTATAGGGCGAGAGGTCAGAGCCTAGTCTTGTTCTTCTTCGTAGGATCATCCAATTTTCCCAGCACTGTTTACTAAAGAGATTGTCCTTCCCCCAGTGAACGTTCTTAGAACCTTTGTCAACAATGAGCTGACTGTATATAGGTGGATTAATGTGGGAGTTATATATTCTGTTTCATTGGTCTATATGTCTGCTGTTTCAGTTACTATAACTTGGTAGTATATTTTGAGGTCCGCTGATGTGATACCTCCAGGTTTGTTTTGTTGTTGTTTTTGTTGTTGGTTGGTTTATTCAAGATTGCTTTGGCTCCAGGAATGGATTAACAAGCTGTGGTATATGTACACTATGGAATACCATTCAGCCATTAAAAAAAATGGAGACTTTACAGCCTTTGTATTAACCTGGACGGAAGTGGAACACATTATTCTTAGTAAAGCACCACAAGAATGGAGAAGCATGAATCCCATGTACTCAAGTTTGATATGAGGACAATTAATGACAATTAATGACATGGTGGTGGTGGGGGAAGAGGAGAGCAGAGAGATAAAGAAGGAAGGAGGAGGAAGAGCAGAGAGAGGGAAGGAGCGAGGGGGTGGGGTCTTGGTGTGTGCCACACCTTTTGGTGGCAAAACATGATTGTAAGAGGGTCTTTACCTAACAAATGCAATCAGTGTAACCTGGTTTCTTGTACCTTCAATGAATCCCCAACAATTAAAAAAAAAAAAAAAAAAGAAATAATTGGGCCATTGTGGCAGGCACCTGTAGTCCCAGCTACTTGGGAGGCTGAGGCAAGATAATTGCTTGAGCCAAGAATTTGAGGTTGCTGTGAGCTATGATGCCATGGTACTCTACCAAGGGCAACAAAGTGAGACTCTGTCTTTAAATAAATAAATAAAAGAACTAATTATAGCTGGGCGTTGTGGTGAGCGCCTGTAGTCCCAGCTACTCAGGAGGCTGAGGCAACAGGATCACCTAAGCTCAGCAGTTGGAGGTTGCTGTGAGCTGTGTGATACCACGGCACTCTACTGAGGGCAATAAAGTGAGACTCTATCTCTAAAAAAAAAAAAAAAAAAGAACTAATTAATCATTTAAAGAAAAATTCATAAAAATATAATGAAGGCTCTATAATATACGTACATATGAAATTTATGACAAGAATAGCATAAATATTAGGAGAGGAAAAATACAAGTATATCATTTTAAGGTTTTCATAAACTATGTGAAGTGGTATCACATCACTTCTAACTAGAATGTGAAAGTTATATATACTATGAGCACTTAATTAAATTATTATAAAAAGGAGGTACACAGTGAGTAAACCAAGAAAAGATATCAAGTCAAGATTAATGATTTTATCTAATCTAAAACTGGTAGATCAACAACTACAGGCCCACAGGAGAGGGAAACAATTAAATTCAAGGTAGGGGCTGGGCACTCGTATCTCAGTGGTTAGAGCACTGGCCCTGTGCACAGGGGGTGGTGAGTTCAAACGTGACCCTGCTAAGCAAAAAAAAAAAAAAAACATAAATAAATAAATAAATAAATAAATTCAAGGTGGGGAGGGGACTTAGTAAGTTCCCTATAGGGTACAATGTAGGGGCACACTTCCTGGGTGAAGGACACAGCTACAACTCAGATTTTGGATTTTACCTTATAAACACAAATAACATAACCTAGTTGTATGTACCCTCATACTAACATGAAAAAAAAATTAAACATTAAAAATTCTGAGTTAGGTTGGGCACAGTGGCTCACACCTGTAATCCTAGCACCCTGGGAGGTTGAGGTGGATGGACTGCTTGAACTCATAAGTTTGAGACCAGCCTGAGCAAGGGTGAGATCCTCCCTCTCTAAAAAACTAGCTGGATGTTGTGGTGGGTGCCTGTAGTCTCCCACAATTTGAGATTGCTATAAGCTCTGAAATCACAGCACTCTACATAGGGCAACAAAAAGAGACTCTGTTTCAAAAAATAAAAAATAAAAAAATTTCTGAGATGCCCTATTGATTTATTGGATGGTGCCAGTTAAACTTTATTGTCAGAGATTACATTTTATGGGTAGCTTAAATCTGGGTACATCTTTCCTTGGTTCCTGTAGTGAATTGCAAACAGCACTAAAATGATAACTTTGCTAATGTTTGGTTTTTCTATTTTTGCCTCTCTATTAATTTTGGTTCTGTCTTTATATCTACACACACCAATAAAGTACTGTCCCATTGGCAGCAATGACTGGGAATTTGGTTTTATGCTCTAACCTTTTGGTGATCTCTGTAAATAGGTGATATAAATCTCTTTGGCGTAGAGCAAGAGAAGACACAGAATCTGGTTTATTAGTCTTCCTTGTTTATTTCTATTATCAGTCCATTTGGAGACCAAATCAATTAAGGATTTTGTGTCCTCTAGGGCAGAAAATACATCTTTGGACTGATACATTTTTATGGTTATGTGTTTACTCTTGACATATAGCTGAAGTTCTAGGTAGAACTGAAACTATTATGTTTCTTATGTGTCTCTATGTCTGTTATGACAGAAAACTATTTACTTCATTTTGTGAGTGAAATATTTTCCTATTTCTGGAGGGTATTCATACATAAAGTTTTATTTTCTCTTAAAGGTGCTCTGTTCTAATTTGCTTAGAGATACAAACAAGTGCTTATATAGAATAGTTCTAAAATTCCTAGATAGTAAAGAAATTTAACTTATAATATTTTAAATGTACTACACTAAAAAATATTATCCTTATAATTTAAAAAATTCGAGTTCATATAATTAAGATAAATCTTTGGCAAATGAAACTAGCTTAATAATTTTAGTTATTATGAAAACCTAGTCATTTTTTTTTTTCTTATTTATCTATCTTAAGTACAATAAAAGTATACATTTTAGGCTGGGAGTGGTGGCTCATGCCTACAATTCTAGTACTTTACTAAGCAGAGGCAGAAGAATAGTCTGAGGTCAATGGTTCAAAACTAGCCTGGGCAATAGTGAGACCCTGTCTGTACAAATAAACAAACAAAACACGAGCCGGGTGTGATGACACAGACCTATAGTCCCAGCTATCCAGGAGGATCGGTTTAGTTCAGGAGTTAGAGGCTGCAGTGAGCGCTAATTATAACATTCCAGTTTGGGTGGCAGAGAGAGACTCTTGTCTCAAAAGAAAAAAAAAAAAAAGTAAAGTATTTGTTCATCTTTGCTGCATTAAGAAGGTAAAAAAGGGATGTATGTGGCCGTGAAAACTTGTTTGTGTTTGTAAGCCTTGCTAGTCTGCTAAAATGATTATGTATGGTATTTCAGTTATCTATGTTCCCTAAGTTTTCTCTATGAAATAGAAATACGGGTGGTTGTAATTATATCAGGAGCGATAATGATAAAGAAGTATAACTATTTGAGTTCTTTTGTATTTTAAGGAAAGAAAATATTTTTTTCTTAAAGTACAGTTTTTAAAATTTTTGGTCTCAGGATCCCTTTATATGCTTTTAAGTTAAAATCCATTAAGGACATCTAAGAGCTTTTGTTTATGTGAGTTATAATTTAATTGTATTAGAAATGAAAACTAAGAAATTAAAAAAATTTATTTGTTGGTTCATTTGCATATAACAGTGGTGAAGGCACTTCATGCTAACTTACTTTTTATGCATGGCTTATAATTTTGAAAATCTCTTTAACATCTAACTTAATACAAGTCAGTTGGAGCCTCATGTCTGCTGCTTTCGATCTTTGGAGATATCACACATCATGATAATGATGTGCACACTCTTGAGAGAAGGAGAAAGAATGAGAAAAGAATAAGAAAGGCAGATAAAGTCTTAATATTATTATGAAAATAGTTTTTACCGTGCAGGCCCACTTAAAAGATCTCAAGGGCCTTTACAGACCTGAGGAATTGCTCTTTGTTCTAAAGTGAAGGGTCAGTTTGTTCCAGAATATAAAAGAATATATAAAACTTGGAAATAGACTTTTATTTGCCTTGGTGTATAATACTCATGTCTGAAATGAGGCTGAGGAATAAATTTTATTGAGTTCCCTCAGTTTTGAAGAGCTTATTATTTCTGTGGTGATGATTAATGTCTTCCCTACAATATGATACGTTATTCTTTCTGGGCTTTTATGAGCTTTGTTTATTTCGTCTTTAATTATTTAAAAAAATTAAAAGAGCAAAGAACAAACGTTCCTCATTTATAAATGAGTGAAAGTTATTTGTATTCATGTTACCCTTTATATTTATTTTCAAACATTTTATTGTCACTTTGAAAAATAAGTAACCAAGTATTATTTCTTAGGTGCTCAATTCATTTTTGGTAACTCTTTTGATTTTGCCTTCTAAAGATCAGACCTAAACTCAGAAGAAATAATTTTCAGAATATCTAAAATTGTCTTTGAAATTTCCTATAGCGTCCTTAGAAAATCCCAGATTTGTTCTTTCATCTTATAAAAAGAAATGCTGAAAATAAGTAGGTGTGTTTGATGTGTTACTGATATAAAAGTTTTGTGGGGGGAGCTGTCATACCTGAGAAGAGATGTTCAGTCTGTTAGATTCATATAGGTAAAATTTTATTAATATAAATATTTCAGAAGCCATTTGCTTTCTGGGAAGTGCCTGGAGATTTGAGAATGCCCTTGCTGTTTTACCCTCAGAGGAGCAAAGACCTAAGACCTAAGAGCACTAGTAGAATATTCTGTATTTGTCCAGAACAGACTAGTGACCACATGAGTCTCCCTAATGCTTTGGTCCAAGGGGCTCCAGATTTTATTTAATACCATTTGTGGCTTAAGTAACATTTCCTGCCAGTCCTATGGTATAGGTGTTCAGAATTTGATTTAAATTGAATCAAATAAACTTCTTACATACCTGAGTTTCTTTTTCTTTTTTTTTTCTTTTGAGACAGAGCCTCAAGCTGTCATCCTGGATAGAGTGCCGTGTCATCACAGCTCACAGCAACCTCCAATTCCTGGGCTCAAGCGAGTCTCTTGCCTCTGCCTCCCAAGTAGCTGGGACTACAGGCGCCCGCCACAACGCCCGGCCATTTTTTGGTTGCAGCCAACATTGTTGTTTGGCGGGTCCGGCTGGATTCGAACCCGCCAGCTTAGGTGTACGTGGCTGGCGCCTTAGCCCATTGAGCCACAGGCGCCGAGCCCTTTTTTTGCTTTTTTGAGACAGAGTCTCACTTTGTTGCCCGGTAGAATGTCATGGCATCATAGCTCACAGCAACTCCCAACTCTTGGACTTAAGCGATTCTCTTGCCTCAGCCTCCCGAGTAGCTGGGACTACAGGCGCCCACCACAATGCCTGGCTTTTTTGTTGCAGTTGTCACTGCTGTTTTAGCTAGCCAGGGCCGGGTTTGAACCCACCACCTTCAGTATATGGGGCCAGCACCCTACCCACTGAGCTGCAGGTGCTGCCAGATTCATTATTTTTGTTTTAAACTTAAGGTTTCGTTTCATCTTACATCTTTTCCTATTGATTATTGGGTTAATCACTTAGTAGCTTGATGTTTCTTTGGTATGACTAGTCCATCAAAAAACACTAAGGTTTAACATTAGTGTTAAACATTAAGGTTCGGCACCTGTGGCTCAATGGGCTAAGGTGCCAGCCACGTACACCTGAGCTGGTGGGTTTGAATCCAGCCCGGGCCCGCCAAACAACAAAGACAGCTGCAACCAAAAAATGGCCGGGCGTTGTGGTGGGCCCCCGTAGTCCCAGCTACTTGGGAGGCGGAGGCAGGAGACTCGCTTGGGCCCAGAAATTGGAGGTTGCTGTGAGCTGTGATGCCACAGCACTCTATCCAGGGTGACGGCTTGAGGCTCTGTCTCAAAAAAAAAAAAAACAAAAAAAAAACTGTTAATAATTTCAAAGTAGTAGAATTTATTCTACATCTATAGAAATCATTTCCCCCCTTGTATTTGTACTTTACTTAGTATAACAGGAGCAGAATGAGTCAGGTAATAGTGGTAATGTTGAAATTTGTGAATCTTTGTAATTCATCATGACCATATAATTCATCATGATAAATGAGGGAATAGTATTACATAGTTTTTAAGAAGCACATTTTACATTTCAGACTTCTACCACCTACCAAATGTATGAGGAAATGACTTAAATCTCTTCAGTGTCTTCTCTTTGTAAACATGAGGTTGTTAATAATGCCCACCTCATTTCAATGTTATGTATATGTAAAACGTGCATGGTAATATGATAAGGAACACTGGTATGACTAATAACCAAGTAAGAAGAATCATTTGAGATTCCCAAAATAGCAAAAAAGCACCACCCTGCTCCCTTTCCCTGAAAAATCCCAGAACTGTGAATTTTTTGTATTTGGGTTCTGTTTTGTTTTTTCAGAGTCTAAGCCACTGACTTAAGAGTATAAGCCTCTTCCACCAGCGAGGCATTGGTAGGTCTCACGTGAGCCTATTGGAGAAAGTATTTTCCTGCTTACACAGGGTGAAAAACGAGGATTTACTCTACTTATAAAGTTGAACATCACATTTCTTTCCATTTTTGTAAGTCACCAAATAAACTCAGATAAAGACAACAGTTTCACTGCTCACCTAGCAATAAAGTTTTCATTCATTCAACAGCACCCACAATGTCACAGACACTGTCTTAGGTATTGAGGGGCATCTGGGAGTAAAAGAGATAAAACTTCACCAGGGGGAGAAGACAGGTAAATCGCATGGTGTATTGGGAGGTGGTTAAGTATTAAAACAAGAAAAATAAAGGAAGACAAGGAGTGTCAGGCCCAGGGTAAGAGTGTGTGTGGAGGGATGGAAGCCAGTGGTTGTAATTTTAAACAAGAAAGTCAAGATGGATCTTACCTGAGAAGTTGACATTTGAGCACCTTAGTTGTCCTAATTTTGATTTGAACAGTTTTAAGAGAATTCTTGGAGAACATAAAAAACTTTTTTAGCATTTATTATATGACCACATAACAAAAGTAATTATATTTAGCTGTATGTTTTTCTTAGCAGTAGGTATCTGAAGCATTATTATCAATGTATTGTGTTATTTCATAGCAGTGAAAGTGAGCTGCAATATTTTTTTTAAAAGGAGGGTATTGGCTAAATCTTGGTGATTAGGCTAGATTTGTAATAGAGGAGGGGAAACCTTTTGATAGAATTGTAGTTAATATGTTAAAATATTGAACTAGTTTACCTTGTTAATCATGTCTTCTTTGCACCTACAGTGTGATCTTGTCATGGGGAGATAAAAAGGCTTTTCTATATTTAAAGCAATTATATTGAAGTAATGAGAATTTACTTGACAAAATGTTAGAAGTTTTAGAAATTAACTAGTTCCATTAGGAAATTTAACTTTCAGGAAAATGGTGTTTTATTATCTAGTATGTTTTAGAGATATCTGCTGCTTTATCTCTTTATACATTTTTAAAGGTTTTGGCTAGGTGTGGGCACAATGAAACCATTATATGAGGGCTGTTATGTATCTATTTTTTATAACTTTAAGGACTTTGCTGTTACTATCACTGGCAGTAATAAACTTTAAAGCAGTACTATCTCAAAATCTTGAGACTGAAGCAGAAAATTCAATATACCATATTATAGTTTGTACTGGGATTACTCCTGTTCCTAACTGGTAAGTCACCAGATAATAAAGTCACCAAGTAAACTTTTTTCAAATGTGGGTACTTGTTGAGTCCTAATAGCTACAACCGAATTTGCACACAGGCTTATGTGTTACATGGTAAGTTCATGTTTGTTAATCAAAATTTATGTTCTACAAATCTATAATTGTACTTTTTATTCTAGAGTAGAGCTTAAATATTGAGAAAACTGTAAACACATTGGTTTGTGTTTTTTCTTTGCTTTTTAAATTTATACCTGAAAAAAATCTTAGGGGTGGGGCGGCGCCTGTGGCTCAAAGGAGTAGGGCACCGGCTCCATATGCCAGAGGTAGCGGGTTCAAACCCAGCCCTGGCCAAAAAAAAAAAAAAAGAAAAAAGAAAATCTTAGGGGTGCATTTATTTCTCCATTACAGATGTAATACATGTTCAGTACAGAAAATTCCAGACACACAGTCACAAAGAAATTGAACCTGATAATTCACCATCATTAACATTTTGTATATTCCTATATTTGTAAACATATATATGTACATACATATGTTTAAATATGTAGATATGCAAATACATGTATACCCTTTTAGAATTGTGGAATTACAACTTAAGTTTGTAGTTTTAATAGCTGTATAGCACAGTGATTCAGAACATAAACTTTGGAATCAGAGAGACTTGGGTTGAAGCCTGGCTCCATACATTTATTAATTATGTGACCTGGGCAAATTTCTGAGCCTCAATTTCTTTATCTGTTAGGTGGGGATGATGATAGTACATTTTCCTAGTTTGTTGTAAAATTAAATGTGATTTTGTATATAGCATAGCAAGTATCTGCCCCATAAGAAGTATGTGGGAAATATTAGTCATTATTACTCCTTTATATCTTAGGTTTCTTTATTTCAATATTTTGTGAGTGTTTTTATAAGCTCTGTCTTTAGCTTCTTGAATGATAAAGCTTATTGTATTAACTTAAATTTATTTGAATATTTATCCTTAACTTTAAAAAATTTTTATTTATTATTTTTTTTGAGATAGTCTCACTTTGTCACCCTTGGTGGAGTGCCATGGTGTCATGGCTCACAGCAACCTCAAACTTCTGGGCTCAAGTGATTCACTTGCCTCAGCCTCCCGAGTAGCTGGGAATACAGGCTCCCCCCATAATGGCAGCTATTTTTAGAGACAGGGGTCTCGCTGTTGCTCAGGCTGGTCTTGAACCATGAGCTCAGGCAATTCACCCACCTCGGCCTCCCATAGTGCTAGGATTACAGGTGTAGGCCACCGCCCCTGGCCTGTTGTTAATCTTTTTCATTAGTCATCCTAGTGGGTGTGAAGTGGTATGTCCTTAGGGTTTTGATTTGTATTTCCTTGATGGCTAATGATGTTGACTGTCTTTTTATTATTATTATTGTTTCAGGTTCATTGAGGATACAAAGAATTAGGTTACACTGATTGCATTTGTTGCTCAAACAGCCCCCAAGAAGTGTGCCATATACCATAACCTCCCATTCCCCAACAGCCTACCCTCTCAGCTCCCTTGTTCCTCTGTCCCCCACCTTGAATTGATTTGAGTTTTTCTCTTATGAGGGTATGTATGACATCATCTACTGGCTTCGTATTAGAATTGAGTATATTGGATTCTTCTCCATTCTTGTGATGCTTTGTAAGAAGAATGTGTTATGTTGACATTCTGTGTTATGTTGAGCATCTTTGGTGCTTACTGGCCATTTGTGTATTTTTTTTTTTTTTTGAGACAGAGTCTTACTTTGTTGACCTTGGTAGAATGTGGTACCATCGTAGCTCACAGAAACCTCAAACTCTTGGGCTGAAGAGATCCTCTTGTCTCAGCCTTTGAGTAGCTGAGACTACAGGCACCTGCCACAATGCCCAGCTATTTTTAGAGATGGCATCTCGCTCTTGTTCAGGCTGGTCTCAAACCCATGAGCTCAAGCAATCCACTCGCCTCCATCTCCCAGAGTACTAGGATTACAGGCATGACCCACTGTGCCTGGCCACCTCAGATGCTTTTTTATTAAAGTTGTAAGAAATCTTTATTCTGGGTACAAGTTTCATATCAGATATAGTAATATAATTTGCAAATATTTTATTTTTAAAAAATTTTATATCTGACCACTGACCCAGTAAAATTTGCAAATATTTTCTCCCATTTGTGGGTTGTCTTTTTACTTTCTTGATATCCCTTGAAATACAGAAGCTTTATGTTTTGATTAAGTCTAATTTGTCTATTTCTTCTTTGGTTGCTTATGCTTTTGGTATCGTGTAAAAACCATTGCATAATGCAAGGTTGTGAGATTTACATCTGTATATTCTAATAAGAATTTTATGGTTTCAACTCTTAAATTTAGGTTTTTAAGTTTTGCATTTGGTATGAGACAAGGTCCAACTCTGTTCTTTTGCATGCGCATATCCAGTTTTCCAGCATCATTTGAAAAGACTTCTTTTTTTTTGAATTACTTGTCAAAAATCAATTATCCATAAATATAAGGGTTTATTTCTGGACCCTAAGTTCTATTTCATTAATCTATATGCCCACCCTTATGCCAGTACCATACTTTCTCAATTCCTATAGCTTTATATGAATAGTGTGTGTTGAAATAAGTATGAGTCTTCCAATTTTGTACTTTTTCAAGATTGTTATGGTTATTCTGTGTTCTTTGAATATCCATATGAATTTTAGGATTAGCCTGCTAATTTCTGGAAAAAAGATAGCTCAGATATTGATATCCTATCAAAATGGAATCTAGTTCAGTTTAGGAAGTATTTTTACCTAAATAATACTGTATCTTACTGTATCTTCATGAACATGTTATTTATTTTCATTTATTTAGGTTTTCATTAATTTCTTTCAACGACATTTTGTAGTCTGTGAAAAATTAGCCAGGCATGGTGGGGCATATCTGTAGCCCCACATACTGCGGAGGCTGAGGCGAGAGGATCACTAGAGCCCAATAGTTTGAGGTTGCAGTGAACTATGATGCCACCACACTCTAGCTTTGGCAAAAGAGTGAGACTCTGTCTCAAAAAAACAAAAAAGAAAGAGATTCTTATTGATTTTTGTATATTGAACTTATATCTTGAAATTTTGATGAACTAGTTTAGTTTTGTTTTTTAGTACATTCCTAACAATTTTCTATCTAGAAGATCATGTTATCTGGAAATAGAGGTATTTTACGCCTTTTTTTCCAATATGGATTTTAAAATTTCTTGTGTGTCTGTGTGTTTTGGGTTTTTGTTTTGTTTTTGAGATAGAGTCTCACTTTGTTGCTCCAGGTTAGTGTGCCAGGGTGTTAGCCCAGCTCATAGCAACCTCAAACTCCTGGGCTCCAGTGATCCTCCTGCCTCATCTTTCTAACTATCTGGGACTGCAGGCATGTACCACAACACCTAGCTATTTTTTTCTGTTTTTTTGAGGTCTTGCTCTTTCTCAGGCTGATCTTAAACTCTTGAGCTCAAGTAGTCCTGCCTTGGCCTCCCAGGAGTGCTACAATTACAGGCATGAGCCAGTGTGCCTGGCCTGGATTTTAAAAATTCTTTTTCTTGCCTAATTGCCCTGGCTAGTACCCCCAGTATAAAGTTGAGTAGGAATGATAAGATCAAACATTCTTGTCTATTTTTCCATCCTCAGGGGTAAACATTTAGTCTTTCACCATTGAATATGACAAATGTTTTCATATGTATCCAATATCAGATTGTATTGTATCAGTTTTCTTATGTATCCAATATCAGATTGAGGATTTTTCTTTCTGTTCCTAGTTTCTGTTTCCAGCTTTTTTTCCCTATTTCTAGTTTAAATGTTTCTGTTATGAAAGAATGTTAGATTTTGTCAATTATTTTTGCATCTATTGAGATGATCATTGACTGATAGGGTATATCATATTGAGTTTTATGTGTTAAACTAACCTTGCATTCCTGGAATAAATCCCACTCGGTCATTGAGTATAATTCTTTTTTTTTATGTTGCTGAATTTCGTCTGCTAGTTTTTTGTTGTTGAGGTTTTTGTATCCACATTTATAAGAAGTAATTGGTTTGTAGCTTCTTTTTGTGATGTCTTTGGTTTGGGTATCAGAGTGATACTGGCCTCATCAAATGAATTAGGACATGTTCCATCCTCTACATTTAGAAGAGTTTATGAAGAATTAGTATTAATTCTTCTTTATATATTTCATAGAATTCATCAGTGAGGGCCTGAGCTTTTCTTTGTGGGAAGTTCTAAATATCTTTTAAAATCTAGTTTGCTTCCTTTTCTAATTGTTATTCACTTACTTTAGGAATTTTTTTGTTTACTTTTTGTGTAGGTAAAGAAATATTTATTTTAATCTTATTTGATAATAATAATAATTATGTTATACCACTTTTAAAAACAGATTAAAACAGAAGAAATGAAGGCAGAAGGAGGAAAGGAAAAAAAACAAATCACACGTTTACAATGAAATGTTTTTGCAGTTAGCCTATGACTATAATAGTCTTATTTTACAGCACTGTGTCAATATGTCAGTTTTCTTTAACATAAAAAAAAATCTTATAACCATTCAGAAAACAACCATTCTCTAGGACTGGATGTGGTAGCTTCACTCCTGTAATCCTAATACTTGATTGGTGGGGGAGGGGTGAGGAGTGGTATTTCATCTTTTTTTTTTTTTTTTTTTTTTTTTTGGTTGTAGTTGTCATTGTTCTTTGGCAGACCTGGGCTGGGTTCGAACCTGCCAGGTTCCCGTGTATGTAGCTGGTGCTCTAGCTGCTTTGCTACAGATGCTTAGCCATTTTCATATTTTTTTTTTTTTTTTTTTTTTTTTTTGTAGAGACAGAGTTTCACTCTATCACCCTCGGTAGAGTGCCATGGCGTCACACAGCTCACAGCAACCTCTAACTCCTGGGCTTAGGCGATTCTCTTGCCTCAGCCTCCTGAGTAGCTGGGACCACAGGCGCCCGCCACAATGCCCGGCTATTTTTCTTTGTCGTAGTAAACACTCTTACAGTACCAGATGAAATAACAAGAAGTCTTATATAAAATGATGTCTAGTTTATAATTTCTACTTTTGTTCTCTAGGATTCAGGAAGCAGGCTTCTCTTCTGTCTACTGATGGGAAAATTGTATGAGATATGGCTATAAAGTAAATCTAATTATAGGTAGTTAGGTTAATTGCTTTATAATCACACTTGGTTTGTAAAGCCTCAGTATAACACAATTCATTGTGTACATTCAGCTAAGATAAATGTACTCTTTATCATCTAAAAATAGTGATAATCTGATATAATGATAAACTTACCATAAGGTTTCAGTTATTCAACAACTAAGTTATTGACCATCCATTATGAATCAGGCATTGGCTAAGATACTGGAGGATACTGCTTAAGGTTTTTGTGCCTTTTGTTGACATTTTGATGAAATATTTAAGATACACAGAAAAGATAAGAGTAAGCCAATGGGCTCTGTGCCCATAGCTCAGTGGTTAGGGTACCGGCCACATGCGCCAGGAGTAGCAGGTTCGAAGCCCGCCTGGGACTGCTGAGCAACAATGACAACAACAACAAAAAGAGCCAGGCATGGCAGGCACCTGTAGTCCCAGCTACTTGGAAGGCTGAGGCAAGAGAATCACTTAAGCCCAAGAGTTGGAGGTTGCTGTGAGCTGTGATGCCATAGCACTCTACTAAGGGCAACGTAGTGAGACTCTGTCTCAAAAAAAAAAAAAGAGTAAGCCAATGGTGCCCATTTATTCACAGGCCAGCCACACATATACAAAATCTTTGTCCACCTGACACCCTGGAAGATACATACATCAAAACTCTAAGGATTTTAATTATATGTATTTACATGAGTACATATACACTTAAACTTTTAACTATAGAATGCTATAAAGCATTCTATATTACTCTCCCAAGACTGGAACATGGCAGGGTCACTAGCTGCATTGAAATATAAAATTCCAGAGGCTGGTCTAGACTGAGGTATTTACAGATGAAGAATTTTAATAATAATCAAAAAGGAAAACTAAAGAAAAATCAGGAAAATTGACTCTGAGTATAAAATTTGAGATAAGAATTAAAGCCATGCTGTTATAAGCCAAAAAATAGGGGCTTGCCCATTTTTGGATCTTGGACTACCTTCCCTATCCAACGAAATAGTCCCTCTGCCTGGTGTATAGTCCCTATCCTCATAATAGTCCTTGTAAAAGTTGCATACATGTACATGCCTATACTATTTAATTGTGGATAATTCACACATCCTCTGGAGTCTTGGATATCTATAAATGAACATTGGCAGTAAGTTTGAGGTAGAGAGAAAGTGATTTGAGTTTAGAGACTAAAGTAATGGGAATGAGTCTGAGCCTCTTAATAAGGTGAGAGCAGGATGATGGGCTCAGTCAGTGGGCTTCAAACTCTTCCACAGAGGAGTTTAGGAGCTAGGGGCCACTGCAGGCGGATGCTGGGAAGCTATCCAAGTGAGGATTTTGTCAGCCATCTCTTCAATCAAAGCAGTTCCATCCACTTTAATCTGTTTATATATTGGGGTTCCACTTAAAATTTTGATCAGTAAATGGATTCTACTCATTTCAAAGATACTTAGATGAATTTTAAAACCAGAACACAATCTAAAAAGTGCCATCTTTTGTACCTTTGAGTTCTATTAACTGTGTGATCTTGGAAAAACCACCCTCATGAGTTCTTCAGTCTGTAAAATGAAAATAATAGTACCAAGTTATGAGTATTGAACAAGATGATGTGTATGAAAGCAGTTTAAAAGTTGTGAAGCATAATCTAAATGTTATTTTCATTTTCAGGTGTGACTTGAAGAAATGTAAAAATTTCCTAGTAAGGCAGCAACTCAGGTGAGATGAGAACTCCAAGTAATCGTATATTCTAGATTTAGTATTTGACTTTCAAAGATTTAAAAGCATGTTTAAAAAATTCTGTTCACTGTTAGAAGAGACTTTTAGATGTGATGCCATCCAACTACCTAGTAACTTGTCAAGTCCTTGTCAAGTGGACTTTTTATGTGACTCTAATGTTATTTTCCTTATGCCTGAGTTTAGCTCTTTGCTTTAAATGAGGCTCTCTAGGTCAAACAACTGTTTTTGACAGTTATTTTCTCTGTTTCAAAAAAAAAAATGAATATGGTATTATTTACAGCTTTATTTTTTTTTTCTCCCTGAATAGGATCTAGTCAAGGTTCACACATTGCATTTAGTTTTATTTATTTATTTATTTTTTTGAGACAGAGTCTCACTATGTCACCCTCGGTAGAGTGCATCACAGCTCACAGCAACCTTCAACTCTTGGGCTCAAGCAATTCTCTTGCCTCAGGCTCCCAAGTAGCTGGGAGTACAGGCATTCACCACAAAGCCCGGCTATTTTTTTGTTGCAGTTGTCATTGTTTAGCAGGCCCAGGCCGGGCTCGAACCTGCCAGCCCTGGTGTATGTGGCTGGTGCTGTAACCACTGAGCTACAGACACTGGGCCTGCATTTAGTTTTATTGTTTTTGGTCATTTGATTTTTTTTTCTTAATTTTGGTAACATGTTCTATCTAACCTAGTTGATTAAAGTATTATTTCAACATTTAATAATTTAAAATTATTAATGAGATATTTCACATACTTTTTTATACTATCAATAACTCTTTGAAATCTAGCGTGTATTTTACACTCCCAGCATGTCTCAATTCAGACTTTCAAGCACTTAATAGTCACATATTAGCACTCTAGAAGGCCAAGGCGGGTGAATTGCTTTGAGTTCAGGAGTTCCAGACCAGCCTGAGCAAGAGCAAGACCCCGTCTCTACTAAAAATAGAAAAACTAACCAGGTGTAATGGCAGGCACTTGTAGTCCCAGCTACCGGAGAGGCTGAGGCAAGGATCGCTTGACCCTAAGAGACTGAGGTTGCTATGGGCAACAGAGTGAGACTCTGTCTCCATAAAAAAAAGAAAGTCACATATTCATGACTATATTATTGGACAGTCCAGCTCTCAATTTTCAGGAATTGTTTCACTCTCTGAAAGGCAATGCTAGGGCAGAATGTTTTTGCTTTCATTGAAAGAGCCATAGACTCAGAGGCAGGAGACCAGCTCCTCGCCCTGCCTCAGCCAGCTTCTTCTCACAGGTGGCTCTTTTCTGGAACTTGGTTTCTTCATCTGCAGAATATAAACGTTATAATCAGTCATCTCTGAGGCAGAGGTCCAGGCCAGGTGGCAGGTCTCTGACCACTAGGGAGGAACCTTTCAAGTATTTGGGGTACCTTTGCCCTGGGCAGTGTCAGCAGGTGTTGAACATGCCTCTCCTGGAGGGTGGAGATGGCTCAGCTATTTAGACTCCCCTTGACTCTGAGGAAACAAAAAGAACTGAAACTGTTTTTTATCTTACCAGTGGCTTTATGGGTGAAAAAAAATAACCAGCTCAGCGAAATGGAAGTGTTGCAATTTTATTAAACACTTGAGTCTGCAATACCAAATGACTAGGAACCAAAACCAGAAATCTTCTTAACTCTTCTGAATGACTGACTGAGCATTATCCTGTATTTTTTTAGACAGTGTTTCTTAGAACAATTTTAAATTTACATGCAGAAAAGTTGAATAGATAGGGCAGTGTTCCCATGTCCCCTTTTGGTCACTGGTAATCTAAACAGTCCTCCACCTTTTCTTTTTAAGCCCCCTGTTATATGTGTGATGCTGTCCTGTTGAGACTTTCACTTTCCTGTTTTCTGATATTTTCCTCATCTAACATCTTCCTTTAGCCCGTGCATTTCTTGTAAAGTGGAAGTTAGGTCCAGAGGCTTGATTAAATTTAGATTAAACGTTTTTGGCAAGGTTTTTTTTTTTGTTTGTTTTTGAGACAGAGTCTCACTGTGTCACCCAGGTTGGAGTGCTGTGGCATCATAGCTCACAGCAACCTCAAATGCTAAGTCTCAAAAGACCCTCTTGCCCCAGCCTCCCAAGTAGCTGGGTCTACAGCTGCCAGCCACAACACCCAGCTGGTTTTTCTTTTAGTAGAGATGGGGATCTCACTCTTACACAGGCTGTTCTTAAACTCCTAAGCTCAAGCAGTCCTCCTGCCTTGGCCTCCCAGAGTGCTAGGATTACAGGTGTGAGCCACCACACCTGGCCAAGAGTTTTTAATAGGTATTGTATTTTTATCCCTCTTAAACATCCTCTTTGAGGTTGTGCCTATCACTCCATAATATTGAAAACACATTTGAACGCTTCTCCTGTCATATATCTATTCCTCCTTACTTTCTCTCATCTAAAAATATGACAAAACACATCTTTACCTTTGTTCTTCATCTTACTGATGAAAATACTGACAAAGAGAACAAAGGAGAGTTTAGTTCTTTGGCTGCCTTATCTTACAATGTGTGGGATGCAGTAGCCTTCAGTATTTTCACTGTTGACTTCTCTTTTTCTTAAAATTACTTCTTTCAGCTTATAAAATAGTCCTCTTTTCATAGTCTCTTTCTATTTTAGTTTCTCTTTGTTTCTTTGCTCTATTTTTGTATCACTTAATTCTTCAATGTGTTTTTAATGTTCTGTTCTGTCATCTCTCTTTTTTTTTTTTTTTTTTTTTTGTAGAGACAGAGTCTCACTTTATTGCCCTCTGTAGAGTGCCGTGGCATCACACAGCTCACAGCAACCTCCAACACCTGGACTTAGGCGATTCTCTTCCCTCAGCCTCCCGAGTAGCTGGGACTACAGGCGCCCACCACAATGCCAGGCTATTTTTCTGTTTTTGCAGTTCAGCCGAGGCCAGGTTTGAACCTGCCACTTTCAGCATATCGGGCCCACACCCCACTCGATGAGCCACAGGCATCGCCCTGTTCTGTCATCTCTTTTTCCCCTCTGACTCACCCCTAAGGCTATCTCAAACATGATCTCAATCCCACTTCTTTATTGTTGTCTCCTATAACTTTTTATTTAGCCCTTAATTCCTACCTGCATGATGCCTGGCTAATCTTTTCTGTATTTAGTAGAGCCGCGCCTCACTTTTGCTTAGAGTGCTAGGATTACAGGCATGAGCCACCACACCTAGCCTCCAAAATCGGTTATCTGCTAATATTGGGGACTTTGTCAAAGAAGGAAATGAGCTAGCCTCAGGCTCAGGTCACTGCAATGCCTTGGGCTCCCAAGACTACCATGAGAACCATATGACTATGCAAATCCTAGTATCTTTTCTTCTTGGAGTCTTGGTGTACTGAACAAATGGAACTTGAATGGAAGACCCCTTGATAGTCACCCATTCCCATAGACTTTGGGTACTCCCATAAATCCCCAAAGAGTTAGTCAATTATCACTGCTCTCTCCTAGAACAAAAATTCTTATTGCTTCTAACATCAAGGAAGGAAATGGCCTGACACCCTAACCTCAGTGTCCACATGTTTCTTGCCAGGCCTGAGAGTGACACCATCAGCCATCTTTGCCCCTACAAAAGTGTTAGCAAAGCCTGAATTTTTCACATGTACAGGGATGACTAAAGGTTTATCTAGAAACATATACATAAATAGGCACAAATATAAATTTAGAAACATATATTTTATACATTATATGTTTCTAGAATATGTAAATATATATAACGTGGATCTATATCTACAAACATATACAAAAATGTGAAATATTAAAACAAGGAAATGCAATCACCCTATCAGGTCTCCTTAGTGTGAATTCTTGAATTCTTGTGAGTTGAAAGGAAAGACTTCTTTTTTTTTTTTTTTTTTGGAGACAGAGTTTCACTTTGTCACCCTCCAAAGAGTGCTGTGGCATCACAGCTCACAGCAACCTCAAACTCTTGGGCTTAAGGGATTCTTTTGCCTCAGCCTCCCAAGTAGCTGGGACTAAAGGCGCCCGCCACAATGCCCGGCTATTTTTTGGTCATAGTTGTTGTTTTTTTGTTTGTTTGTTTGGCAGGCCTGGGCTGGATTTGAACCTGCCAGCTTCAGTGTATGTGGCTGGTGCCCTAGTTGCTGAGCTATAGGCGCTGAGCCGGAAGACTCCCTTTTTACTTAAAATAATTAAAAGTGGCTTGGCGCCTGTGGCTCAATGGGCTGAGGCGCCAGCCACGTATACCTGAGCTGGTGAGTTCGAATCCAGCCCGGGCCCGCCAAACAACAATGACGACAGCAACCAAAAAATGGCCAGGCGTTGTGGTGGGCGCCTGTAGTCCCAGCTACTTGGGAGGCGGAGACAAGAGACTCGCTTGAGCCTAGGAATTGGAGGTTGCTGTGAGCTGTAATGCCACAGCACTCTATCCAGGGTGACAGCTTGAGGCTCTGTCTCAAAAATAAATAAATAAATAAAATAAAATAAAATAAAATAATTAAAAGTATTTTTATTATGAAATATGTCATACAAAAGAAAATATAAGATATATCTATTTGGTTAAAGACTAATAATAGAATGAATGTCCGTGTTAGCACTATCTAGGTTAAGAATAAAATATTGGATGGCTCGGCGCCCATAGCACAGTGTTTCCTGTGCTGGCAACATACACCCAGGCTAGCAGGTTTGAACACAACCCAGGCCTGCTAAACAACAATGACAACAACAACAAAATAGGCAGGTGACTGCCACAATGCCTGACTATTTTTAGAGACGGAATCTCACTCTTGCTCAAGCAATCCACCTGCCTTGGCCTCCCAGAGTGCTGGGATTACAGGCATGAGCAACTGCACCTGGCCCAAGGTTTTAATTTTACAATCATTTCTCTTTTTTTTTTTTGAGACAGAGTCTCAAGCTGTCACCCTGGGTAGAGTACCAGGGTGTCACAGCTCACAGCAACCTCCAACTCTTGGGCTTAAGTGATTCTCTTGCCTCAGCCTCCCAAGTAGCTGGGACCACAGGTGCCCGCCACAATGCCTGGCTATTTTTTTTGGTTGTAGTTGTCATTGTTGTTTGGCAGGCCCAGGCTGGAATTGATCCCACCAGCTCTGGTGTATGTGGCTGGTGCCTTAGCCGCTTGAGCTCCAGTGTCTTTTTTTTTTTTTTTTTATTAATCTTACTTTAGAAACTCTTCCCGAATGGAGAAAGGGGATAAAACATGTTCTAATATGTCTTCTTCTAAGGTTTTACACTTTTTCTTTTTACATAACACTTTAATATTGGTGGAATTTTATTTTTATGTGTAGTATGTTATAGGGATTTAATTTCAATACTTTCCCTGTAGGTAACATGTTGTTCCAGCACAATTTATTAGTCTGTCTGCCCCTTTACCTGCACTTTCTTCTCTTCATACATTAATTTTCTGTATATACTTGACTCAATATCTACTTCACTCCCTTTATATCTTCATTACTGTTCTAATACCTCTCTTTGTCTGTCCCCTGCCCTCCCTCCACTCACACACTCCTGTGCCAGCCTCTGGTCAGAGTCATTCTACTCTCTACCTTGATGAGATCAACTTTTTTAGTTCCCACATATGAGTGAAAATGTGATATGTCTTTCAGTGACTGTCTTATTTCACTTAACATAATGACCTCCAGTTCCATCTATGTTTCTGCAAATGACAGAATTTTATTCCTTTTTGTGGCTAAGCAGTGTTCTATTTTATTTATATATGTATTTATATGTGTGTGTGTATGTGTATACATACTACATTTTATCTGTTCATCTGTTGATGGACACTTAGGTTAATTCCATGTCTTTGCTATTTTGAATAGTGCTGCAATAAACATAGGAGTAGAGGTATCCCTTTGTTATAATGATTTCCTTTCCTTTGGGTTAATAATCAGTAGTGGGATTGCTAGATCATATGCTAGTTCCGTTTTCACTCTTTTGAGAAATATCCATACTGTTTTCCATAATGACTGTACTAGTTTACATTCCCACCAATACACCAATAGTGTATGAGTTCCCTTTTCTATGCATTCTTATCAGCATCTGTTATTTTTTATATTTTTAGTAGTAGTCATTTAAACTGGGGTGAGACAGTATTTCTCATTGTGATTTTTATCTACAGTTTCCTAATGATTACTGATACTAAACATTTTGATTTATCTGATTTTTATATATACTGATACTGACAATTTGGATATCTTCTTTTGAGGATATCTATTTGGATCTTTTGCCCACTTTTTTTTTTTTTTTTGAGACAGAGTTTCACTATGTTGCCTGGTAGAGTGCCGTGGCATCACAGCTCACAGCAACCTCCAACTCTTGGGCTTAAGTGATTCTCTTGCCTCAGCCTCCCAAGTAGCTGGGACTACAGGCACCTGCCACAATGACTGGCTATGTTTTTTTTTTTTTTTTTTTTGGTTATAGTTGTCATTGTTGTCTGGCAGGACCAGGTTGGGTTCAAACCCGCAGCTCCAGTGTATGTGGCTGGCGCCCTAGCCACTGAGCTACAGGCAGAGGAGCCTTTTGCCCACTTTTTAATGGAATTGTTTGGTTTCTATGCTGTTGAGTTACTTGTATATTCTGTATTCTGGGTATTAGTCCCTCGTTGGATGAATAGTTTGCAAATACTTTTTCTGTTCAATAGGTTATCTCTTCACTCTGTTGTTTCCATTGCTGTACAGAAGCTTTTACTTTAACATAGTCCCATCTATCTGTTTTTCTTTCTGTAGCCTGTGCCTTTGGTGTCTTAGCCATAAAAATCTTTGCCTAAATTAATATCCCAAAGTGTTTCCCTTACGTTTTCTTCTAGTAGTTTTTTATAGTCTTGAGTCTTATATTTAGGTCTTTCATCCACTTTCAGTTGATTTTTTTTATATAGTGAGAGATAGAGGTCCAGTTTTATTCTTCTACACAGAGATATTCAGTTTGTCCAGCACCATTTATTGGAGTGCGTATTCTTGGCAGCTTTGTCAAAAATCAGTAGACTGTAGTACCTGGATTTATTACTATTCTATTCCATTGTCTATTTGTCTGTTTTTATACCAATACCATGCTGTTTTGATTGTTGAGCCTTATAATATATTTTGAAGGCAGGTAGTGTGATGCTTCTAGCCTTATTCTTTTTCCTCAGGATTCCTTTGGCTATTTGGGGTTGTTTCTGGTTTCATGTGAATTTTAGGATTTTTTTTTTCTATTTCTGTGAAAAATAAAATCGGTATTTTGATAAGGGATTGCATTGCATCTCTAGTTTGCTTTGGGTAGCATTTTCATTTTAATAATATTACATCTTCTAATCCGTAAGAATGGGATGTCTTTTTATTCGTTTGTGTTCTCTTCAATTTCTCTTGTCAGTGTTATGTAGTTTTCCTTGTAGAGGTAGTTATTCTTGGTTAAATTTATTCCTAGAGGTTTTTAAAATAGTTATTGTAAATGGGATTTGCTTCTTGATTTCTTTTTCAGCAATTTCATTATTGGTGGATAGAAATGTTGCTGATTTGGAGGTGTTGATTTTGCATCCTTCAAAGTTACTGAATTTATCAGATGTAAGAGTTTTGAGGAAGATTCTCTAAGATCACGTTATCTGCAAAGAGGAACACTTTGGCTTCCTCTTTTCCAATTTGCATGCCTTTTATTTCTTTCTTTGCTTGATTGCTCTTGCTGGGACTTATGGTACTATAGCCAAAAAAAGGCATCCTTGTCTTATTACAGTTTTCAGAGGAAAGGCTTTTCCCATTCATTATAATAGTAGATGTAGGTTTGTTATACATACCTATGGCCCTTATTATGTGGAGGTTTGTTCTTTCTTTGCCTCGTTTGTTGAGAGTTTTAGTATTTCTTGCAGGGCCAATCAACTTGTGATTAATTCCTTCAGTTTTTGCTTGTCTGGGAAAGACTATTTTTCCTTCATATCCTATTGTTTATGAAGGATAAATTTGCTGAGGATAGTATTCTTGTCTTACAGATTTTTGTCTTGAACACTTTGAATCTCATTCTTTCCTGGCCTGTCATATATCTGCTAAGAAAGCCACTTTTAGTTTGATGGGGGTTCCCTTATATGTAACTAAACACTTTTGCTGTATTTAGAATTTTCTTTTTGACTTTTGACAGTTTGACTATAATGTACCATGCAGAAGACCTTTTGGATTTTATCTGTTTAAGGGTTGTTGAGCTTCCTGTATCTAGATGTGTAAATTTCTTACTAGACTTCAGAAGCTTTCAGCTATTATTATTATTAAATAGGTTTTCTATGCCTTTGCTTTCATTTTATCTTCTGAAACATGCAATATTCACGTGTTTGGTTACTTTGTGGTGTTCCATTTATCAGGTAGGTTTTGTTCATTCTTGGTTTTTCCTTTTTCTTTTTTTGTCTGACTGGGTTATATCAAGAGACTTGTCTTCAAGTTATGAGAGTCTTTCTTCCACTTGCTCTAGTCTATTGTTGAGCTATCCATTTAATATTTTATTTCATTCATTTAATTCTTTAGTTCCAGGATTTCAGTTTGGTTCTTTTAATGATATATATCTCTCTGGCAGTTTTCTCATTTATATCCTTAATTGTTTTTCTGATTCTTTTGTATTGTTTATCTGTGTTCTTTTGTATCTTACTGAGCTTCATTGATATTAATATTTTAAATTCTTTTTCTTGCATGTCATAAGTTTATTTTTCACTGAAATCTATTGCGGAGAATTGTTGTGTTTCTTTGTAGGGATGTGATTTGGGGATTTGTGATGCCACTATTTTTCCTTGTATCACTTATGTAGTTGCCTTTTAATTTTGTATCCTATATTTTTAAAACTTTCTTATTAATGCTATTGATTTCTCCATAAATTTAAAAATTGCCTGCAAAGACAATTATATTGCTTACAAGAATAACAATTTTTTCTTCCTTTGCACTTCTTATATCATTTCATTATTTTCCTTGTCTAACTATTTTGTCTGGGACATCCAGCACAGTTAACCCTTTATAATCTGTGGTTTCACATTCATGGATTCGACTAACTGCAGATCAAAAGCATTTGAAAAAGATGGATGATTGTATCTCTACAGAATATGTACAGTCTTTTTTCTTGTCATTATTCCCTAAACAATGTAGTAGAATGACTATTTACATAGAATTTATATTATTAGGTTGTTATAAGTCATCTGGTGATAATATAAAGTATACAAGAGGATGTGTGTAGATATGTGCAAACATTATGCCATTTTATATAAATGAGCATCTGTGGACTTGAGCATTTGACTTGACCATCTATGGATTTGGTATCCATAGGGAGTGGGGCACTGGAACCAATCTCCCATAGATACTTCAGGGACAATGTAGAATGAAAATGGTGATAATGTAATTTAAAGAAATATTTTTCCCGTTAATAATGATGTTTGAGACAGGAACATAGCATCTATGTTCCTGTTTAGGAAATTCTTGTTTAGACTTAGTTTATTAAGAGTTTTGTAGATGTATTTATTTATTTATTTATTTTTTTTTTTGAGACAGAGTCTCACTATGTTGGCCTTATGGTAGAGTGCTATGGTGTCACAGCTCACAGCAACCTCAAACTCCTGGGCTTAAGCCATTCTTTTGCCTCAGCCTCCCAAGTAGCTGGAACTACTGGCACCCACCACAACGTCCGGCTATTTTTTGTTGCAGTTGTCATTGTTGTTTTAGCAGGCTTGGGCCAGGGTCGAACCTGCCAGGCTCGGTGTATGTGGTTGGTGCTGTAACCACTGTGCTACGGGTGCTGAGCCTGTAGATTTTTTTAGTAGTAATTAGATTCTGAGTCTTTTGAAGTTATGGCTGCCATCTTATCCGCTTGAGGTACAGGTGCCGAGCCAGTTTTTATTTTATTTTTTTTGTATTTCTTGATTCTATCAAGGCATGTTAGCATCATGAAAAGAGTTGGCGGTATGGCTTCTTTTTCTCTTCCCTGGAAAAATTTGTGTAAGATTGCAATAAACAGGCTCTATAGAGCATCTATAATTAATAATCTTTACAACAATTCTGTAAGAAGGTAATACTATCCCTATTTTAGAGAGGAGACATGATTTCCCACCACTGGCTTGTTACTGAGCCTGGGCCAATACCTAGGCCTGGCCTATTTCAGCCGCAGTCATTACACAAAGCTGTGAGACCTTTTGTTTATAATATGCATGTGTTTTAATCTTAGATTTATATGCTCATTGCTCATGATCATGAATTAATATATAGGATTCCACAGTAGGAAATACTGTTTCTCACCTCCTTACTTATTTTTTTCATGAGGATTATTAGTTACCATACTTTCCCCCTCACTTTCTCCAGCTTTATCTGGATGTTCTCTCATCTTTCTCTAAAGGTGACAGTTCACTTGGCCAGATTGGCTTGTCCCTGAGCAAACACTCCCTTTCTGATTTCTTAAGAGGTACATTCTGTCACTACCTAGGAGCTAGATACTGAGTTACCATCTAGCAAGCAAAATCTGATTCATCACATTTGTTCATTGATTTCCTCTTTTCTCTTTTCTTTTCTAAAACTAGCCCATGCCTCTAACTCTCCTGATTTCCTCTCTCCTACTGACTTTTATATAATGATGTTTGTTTTCTTCTAATAGTGTCATTCATCCTAAATGAAACAGCACAAATGAGGTCAAGTTTACTGAGGCTTGACACAGCTTTGATGAGGCTCCCACGGTTTATAGAAAGATGTTACTGAAGAGAAAGCATCTGCTGATTAGCCACCTCAGATACATACACATTTCTACAGAAGTTACCACCATCATTACCAAGTCTCTTATTTCCTAGGAACTTCTCAAATCACAGTTGTTGCTTTCTGTTTCCTTTCCAGAGGCCTGGTCCACTGTTTCTGGAGCAAGTATGGTAGCTATATAGAGCTTTGGTGGGACAGAACTGGTACCTGTCTCTGGCACATTTCCTTGTAGAGTCAGTCTTTTCGATTTTTGTAGCTCATGGCACTGTGTTGTATTTTCAGTTGGAATTCTAATCCTTAGAGACTCCCTTGATAAATTCTTGGCAAACCGCCATGATATTTGTAAATTGCCTGATTTTTCCAACTCTAATAGTTCATTTGTTGAGCCACCTAATTCTTTCACGATCCAATGTTCTCTTCTGCAGTCATGGTAGACTGATATCATTGGTAGGTTCCAGTTGTTTGTTTCTCAAAGCCAGTCCCCAATTGTAATCCATTTAGAAAACAAAGGAACTCTTTAGGAATATTAAAGAAGCCCTCATCTTTTCCCCTTCTTTTTTTTTTTTTTTTGAGACAGAGTCTTACTATGTCACCCTCAGTAGAGTATTGTGGTATCACAGCTCACAGCAACCTCAAACTCTTGGGCTAAAGTGATTCTCTTGCCTCAGCCTCCCAAGTAGCTAGGAATACAGGCGCTCACCACAACACCCGGCTATTTTTTTGTTGTAGTTGTCATTGTTATTTAACTGGCCTGGGCCTGATTTGAACCCACCAACCTGGGATGTATGTGGCTGGAGCTCAGGCCACATACACCTCAGGCTATGCTATGGGCATCCAGCCATCTTTTCCCCTCCTGATCTCTACTATAAGGACACAGTCTTTTTGTTCAGCCTCTGAGCTGAACTTTGAGGCAGATGATTTACCACTTCTCTCCCTCATCTTGCATCTCAGTACTTGTATCTCAGTAAATAGCTGCTTTATTCCTCCAGTTATTCAGACCAAAATCCTTACACTCATACTTAATATTTTTTCCTCATACCTCATATCCAGTTTGTTTTTGAATCTTGCTTTTCTTTAAAGAGAAAATCCAGAATGTGATCACTTCTTACTACTTTTACCCCACGGTGAATGAACTAACTCTAGAAGGGGGCACTTGCACCCATCTATTAATATTTATCGAAGTGTGGACAATCTACTAGCGCCTTCCCACTGCTCGTATGGAGCCTGGACATGAGGGCAGATCAGGGGCAGAGGTTCCTGCTCTAAAGTATCTCCTCTGTTGCAATTTCTTATTTGATTTCATCCAGAGAAAGGAAAAGAGGACAAGAGAAAAGTCTCAAGAACCATTAGGTTAATGATAATAGGTGTCAAAGCCTAAGTACTGCTCTTATTAAAAGGACTCAACCCTTGCCAGCCAAGCATCTCTCTGTTAATCCCTATGTGAGGGTTTAAAGATGAGGAAGAAAAGAAAGAGAAGGAAGTGTTTTATATAACTCTGTTTTTAAATTGAGAGACGGTTTTGCATAATGGTTAAAAAATGTGGACCCTAGAGCCAGACCAAGTCTGAACTTGCCTCTAGCCAGGTGATGCTGGAACAATTCTTTAACTTCTCTGTATTTCAACTGTCTTTGTGAGATGGGGTTAAAACTAGCTTTGTCCTTACTTCATATAAATGTGAATATTAGGTGAGTTGGTTCGTGTAAAGCAATTAAACAGTCCTAACAGTAAGTGTGTGAGAAATATTATAGTTTTTAAAAGCCAGTTTTCAAAGTATTGTAGGATGTGGACCTTAGTCTTTCAAATGGCACAGGGAGTTATAAACATTTTGGTGGTGAGTCATATTCTAGTAATTCCATTTCCTTATATTAAGGCTGTCTTTCATTGTATAGTAAAGAGCTGTTTAGAGGACAGTGGCTACACATAAAGTGTATTCAGCTCCATACAAATCACCATGCTGGGGTGAGTGTTAAATCTTTAATGTGTTACCATTTAATTGAATAAATAAACCAACGACAAACTTCATTCTTTTTCTCCTTGCTCTGCAATAGGATGGTTCACATTTGGGCAAAGGCAAGGGACTTTAGAGTGACATACTAGTCTGCAGCATGAATTTCAAAACCGACGTTAACCTTGCACTTCAACTAGAGCTTTCATTGGAATCAGGTAGAACTGGCCATGAAGACAAATCACCAACACAGATGGCATTCTTTACTTGATATCCTTTCTGTAGAGGTGCCGTCACAACTGCTTCCCCAACGTTCAAGAACGTGAAAACAGGCACAGCAGTGATTAAGTGATAAGGAACAGGGTGTTCAAAGTGTCCTATCTATTGAAAATTGCTCAGCAGCATGGGATGGAATAAACCAGGCCAGAGGCCAGGGGAAGTTTTATCAAGCTTTGTCCAATGCCCAGCCAATCAACTGACTGTTCTTTTTTTCTCATCATCTCTTTTCATCATTTCTTTTTTCATGTTCTTTTTTTCTCATCATCTCTTTCTCATCATTTCTTTTTTCATGTTTGTTTGCTTGTTTGCTTTTCTGTTCCTCTGTTCTGGATATTTCACTCTCCGCTGTATCTGTTGTCCTTACCCTGCTGCATTTTACTATTTCTCCATCAGTAATTTATCCCGGGTAAAATCTAGGATAACTAAAACTTCATATTTTAAATTAGAAAATTTCCTAAATACTCTTCTTCTCTTAGGATCAAATATTGTTGTTGGGCAGCACCTGTGGCTCAGTGGGTAGTGCACTGGCCCCCTATACCAAGGGTGGTGGGTTCATACCCAGCCCCAGGCAAACTGCAACAAAAAAATAGCCGGGCATTATGGCAGGTGCGTGTAGTCCCAGCTACTCAGGAGGCTGAGGCAAGAGAATCGCCTAAGTCCAGCAGTTGGAGGTTGCTGTGAGCTGTGTGATGCCACAGCACTCTACCGAGAGTGATAAAGTGAGACTCTGTCTCTACAAAAAAAAAAAATTGTTGTTGATTAAGAGGAGCTGTGAGCTTGCAGTATGCTGGATGAGTGTACTGTTGCTCACTGAGCTTTGTGAGATAGTTAGCATCCTTGACCTCAGGGCCAAATCATAGTAACATGGTACCAGTCGTTCTGACCACCAGAACTGCCTCTACACATTTCCAAACACCCCACAAAGTAGTGGTGTAGCCTCTTGTTTAGAACAACTACTTGCTAGATGGTTGGAAGCATACCACCAATTACTGGGCTCAGTTGTTCAATATTAGCTATTCTTTTTGATTTTTGAAAATCTAAGGTATTAGAAAACCCAAGATATTTATTGATAGGTTTTGAGTATGCAGTCATGTACCACATAACAATAATTTGATGAACAACTGACCACAGATGTAACAGTGGTCCCATAAGATTATAACCTGGCATTTTTACTGTACCTTTTCTATGTTTAGACATATTTAGATACACAAGTACTTACCTTTATAACTATCTACAATATTCACCATAGTGACAGGTTTGTAGCCTGGGAGCAATAGGCCATACCATGTAGCCTGGGTATGTAGCAGGATATACCATCTAGGTTTGTGTAAGTATGCTATATAATATTCGTACAACAATGAAATCATCTATCGATGCATGTCTCAGGATGTATTTCCATTGACACGTGACTGTATATGAAGTTTTTTTTGTTAACGAAAATATGGCAGGTGCCAAAAAATGTATATACGTTTTGAGAGACATTATCGATGTTTTACGGTTCAAAGTGGAGTTGAAGGTGCTGTGACTGGGCAAGTGTACCTAGACATGCTGACCACATCCATTTTACATTCAGTTCATGAACTTTGGGGGAATGATCAGTTTTATTTCCAACAAGATCTCTTAAAATGTGAATGCATTTTTTGGCACTCTTGGTATTAGGAACACACAAAATTATTGATTTATTAAAGGATTATGTATATATTAGCTTTAACTTTCTCAAAGTTTACTTATTTTTAATTTATATGATTAAAGTATTTCTTTTGTTGTTTTTTTTTTTTTTGAGATAGTCTCACTTTGTCGCCCAGAGTAGAAAGCCGTGACATCACAGCTCACAGCAACCTTAAACTCTTGGGCTCAAGGGATTCTCTTGCCTCAGCCTCCCCAGCAGCTGGGACTATAGGCACTTGTCACAATGTCTGGCTATTTTTTTTTTTTTGGTAGAGACAGAGTCTTGCTTTATTACCCTCGGTAGAGTGCCGTGGCATCACACAGCTCACAGCAACCTCCAACTCCTGGGCTTAGGTGATTCTCTTGCCTCAGCCTCCTGAGTAGCTGGGACTACAGGCGATGTCTGGCTATTTTTAGAGATGGGGTCTCACTCTTGCTGAGGCTGGTCTCGAACTCCTAAGTTCAGGCAGTCTACCTGTCTCCCAGAGTGCTCAGATTATAGGCATGAGCCACCATGCTCAGCAAACATCTCTTTTTGTTTTTTTTTTTTTTTGAGACAAAGGCTCAAGCTGTAACCCTGGGTAGAGAGCTGTGGCATCACAGCTCACAGCAACCTCCAATTCCTGGGCTCAAGCGAGTCTCCTGCCTCCGCCTCCCAAGTAGCTGGGACTACAGGTGCCCGCCACAACGCCTGGCCATTTTTTGGTTGCGGGCCTGGGCTGGATTCAA
>CAUYRH010004982.1:0-14240 GCA_963574655.1 Perodicticus potto
TTAAGAAAATGCTATGAAGGCTATCTCTCACAGTACGATCAAAATGTTTCTGATTGTATATGAAGCACATTCTGCCCTATGATTGCACCAATGTACACAATTATGATTTAATAAAATTATTAAAAAAAAAAAAAAAGAAAGATAATGTCACTGGATAGAAAATTCTAGGTTGATGGTTTTTGTCTTTCAGCACTTTAAATATTTCACTCTACTCACTTCTTGCTTGAATGGTTTCTTAAGTAGATGCAAGGAATGTAATTTTGATCCTTATTTCTTTGTAAGCAGAGTGGAGGTTTTCCTCTCTTTCTCTCTCTCTTGCTTCTTTCTAGATTTTTCTCTTTGCCTTTTAATTTCTGTAGTTTGAATATGATACATGTAAATGTAGATTGGGGAGGGGGGTATGTATACTGTGTGATGTTCCCTGAGCTTACAGGATCCTTGACTTCATGCCTGTAAGTATTTTTGGAAAATTTTCAGCCATTATTGCTTCAAATATTTCTTCTATTCTTTGTATCTTTTTATTCTCCTTCTGGTATTCCCATTACACCTTTTCTGATTGTCCCAAAGTTCTTGGAAGCTTTCTTCCATTTTTTCATTCTTTTTTCTCTTTGCTTTTTAGTTGTGGAAATTTCTATTGCAAATCTTTGAGCTCACTGCTTCTTTCCTCTGCTGTTACCAGTCTACTCATGAACCATCCAAGGCATTCTTCATTTCTGTTACAGTGTTTTTGATTTCTAGAATTTTAAAAATTTCTTAGAGTTTTCATTGCTTCATTTACATTATTCATCTCTTCTTGTCTGTGGCACACTTTTTCCACTAGAGCTCTTAGCATATTAATCATAATTACTTCAACTTCCCAGTCTGATAATTCCAAAATGTCTACCATATCTGAGCTTTGTCTTTTTAGACTGTCTGAGTTTTTGTTTTGTTTGATTTGGTTTGGTGGTGGTGGTGGTGGTGGTGGTGTGTGGTTGGGTTGTTTTTGTTTTTGTGTGCCTTGTAACTTTTTGTTGAAAGCTAGACATGATCATGATGTATTATGTCAGAGGAACTGACATGAACAAGTCTTTAGTGTAAGGTTTCATGTTTATATGACTAGCAGTTAGGCTGTGTTGACTGTTCACTGTAACTATGGTATCAGAGTCTGAAATTTCCCCTACTGACCCTTTTTTGTCTCCCCTGTTGTCTTTGGATTTCCCTAGAGACACCTTCTTAAATAAACATGTAACTACTTCAGTTGTAATCCCCTCTTCTTACATAGGAACCCTATGGATGGAATCATAAGGTGTGGGGTGAAGCAGCATTCTTCAGTACTGTGATTTGGTCTCAGTCTGGTCTTCCAGGTGTTTTTTTCACCTTTCACATCCACCCTCTTAGGTGAGATCAGAAGCATAATGGGCTATAGTTGGGTGTTTCCCGGCACTGAAGGCTGAAGCAGCCTGGATTGTCACAGGTATGTTAGAGTCTGTAGGAGTCCAACTCTGGTTATTAGATTCTGATAAAAACCCAAGTAACTGACAAAGTTAAAAACTTTCCCTTGAGGGCAGAATTTGAATGAGAAGAGAGAGTGCTGTGCATATTTCAAATTGGCTACTTTCACCCTTACACTGTCACAAGCACTGAAAATTTTTTCTCTGATCCTCACTCTGGGAACCCAGTGAAGATTCTAGAGCTGAACCTCATGAAAGTGTGGGGAACCAAAGGTTTTGGTCTCAAACTCAAGCAATCCCCCCACATTGGCCTCCCAGAGTGCTAGGATTATAGGCATTAGCCACCACACCCAGCCTCCAGGCAGTTTTTAGTATTATATTTGTGACTCTAGTGGCATCACTTGAGCATATTTGCGTCATTTGAGCATACCTCATTACATGGTATGGCCTTTCCCTTTTAACTCTTACATCATGTTAGTTCAACAAGTAATTCTCTCTTTAATGCTCACAACTGGTATATCAGTGTCCCTCTCCTATATTCTTCCAGAAGGGGTCACAAAAGCTTCCTTCCCTGAGTTCTTATACACTGATGTTTATCTGGATTCTTTTTTTTTTTTTCAATTTTTACTTATTTATTTGTTTTATTTATTTTTTTGGATTCTTTTCTTTTTAATTTTATTTGTTATTGTTTGGGATTCGTTGAGGGTACAAAGAATTAGGTTACACTGATTGCATTTGTTAGATAAAGTCCCTCTTATATTCTGTCCCACCCCCAAGAGGTGTGCCGTACACCATGACCCTCCATCCCCCTCCCTTCTCCCCTCTCCCTCATTCCCCTACCCCACCCCTTGTATTAGTTCTTCTGCCTTCAAATTAGAATTGAGTACGTTGGATTCTTGCTTCTCCATTCTGCGATGCTTTCCTAAGAAGAATGTGTTCCACCTCCATCCAGGTTATTATGAAAGATATAAAGTCTCCATCTTTTTTAGTGGCTGAATAGTATTCCGTGGTATACATATACCACAGCTTGTTAATCCATTCCTGGGTTGATAGACATTTAAGCTATTTCCACATGTTGGCAATTGTAAATTGAGCTGTGATAAACAGTCTAGTACAAATGTCCTTGTGATAAAAGATTTTTTTCTTCTGGGTAGATGCTTAGTAATGGGATTGCAGAATCAAATGGGAGGTCTAATTTGAGTTCTTTAAGGAGTCTCCATTCTTCCTTTCCTTTTTGTATTACTTTGTAGTCCCACCAGCAGTGTAAAAGTTTTTCCTCCTCTCCATATCCACGCCAGCATCTGCAGTTTTGAGACTTTGTGATGTGGGCCATTCTCATTGGGATTAGGTGATATATCAGGGTAGTCTTGATTTGCATTTCTCTGATGGTTAGGGATGATGAGCATTTTTCCATATGTTTCTTAGCCATTTGTCTGTCTTCTTTATAGAAGGTTCTATTCATGTCTTTTGCCCAGTAATATATGGGGTTGTTGGATCTTTCTTTGTTGATCAATTTGAGTTCTCTGTAGATCCTAGTTATCAAATTTTTGTACTATTCATGATAAGCAAATATCTTTTCCCATTCTGAAGGTTGTCTATTTGCTTTGGTTGTTGTTTCCTTAGCTGTACAGAAGGTTTTGAGCTTAATCAAGTCCCATTTGTTTATTTTTGTTATTGCCATTGCCATGGAAATCTTCTTCATAAAATCTTTCCCCAAGCTGATATCTTCAAGTGTTTTCTCCACATTTTCTTTGAGAATTTTTATTGTTTCATACCTTAGATTTAAATCTTTTATTTATCTTGAATCAATTTTTGTTAGTGGTGAGAGGTATGGGTCTAGTGTCAGTCTTTTACATGTGGTTATGCAGTTCTCCCAAAACCATTTATTGAAAAGGGATTTTTTTTCCCTAGTATATATTCTTCTTTGGTTTATCAACTATCAGGTGGATGTAAGATGTTTCTTTAATCTCATGGTTTTCTATTGTTCCAAATGTCAATGTCTCTATTTTTGTGCCAATACCATGGTGTTTTGATCACTGTGGCCTTGTAGTATACCCAATAGTCTGGTACCGTGATACCCCTGGCTTTGTTTTTATTACTAAGAATTGCCTTGGATATATGAGGTTTCCTCTGGTTCCATAGAAAACAAAGAATTATTTTTTCTGAATCCTGAAAGTATGATGATGGTATTTTAATGGGATTGCATTGAATCTGTAGATTGCTTTGGGAAGTATAGACATTTTAACAATGTTGATTCTGGCTCGGCACCCGTAGCACAGTGGTTACAGTGCCAGCCACATACACCAAGGGTGGTGGGTTCAATGTTGAGCACCTGTAGTCCCAGCTACTTGGAAGGCCGAGTCAAGAGAATCACTTAAGCCCAAGATTTAGAGGTTGCTGTGAGCTGTGATGCCACAGCACTCTACTGAGGGCGACACAGTGAGACTCTGTCAAAAAAAACCAATGTTGATTCTTCCCAGACATGAGCATGGTATGTCCTTCCATTTGTTAATATCTTCTGCTATTTCTTTTCTTAGGGGTTCATAATTTTCTTTGTAGAGGTCCTTTACCTCTTTTGTTAGGTATATTCCTAGGTTTTTGTTTTTGTTTTTGTTTTTGAAGCTACTATAAAGGGAATTGTGTCCTTGGTTATCTTCTCATTTTTTGGACATTGATTTTAGATCCTGAGACATTGCTGTATTTTTTGATCACTTCCAGGAGTCTTGTGCCTGAGTCTTTGGGGTTCACTAAGTATAAGATTGTATTGTCAGCAAAGAGCAAGAGTTTGACCTCCTCTGCACCCATTTGGATGCCCTTTATTTCCTTCTCTTGCCTGATTGTATAGGCTAGAACTTCCAGCACTATGTTGAATAGTAGTGGTAATAGAGGACAACCTTGTCTGGTTCCAGTTCTCTGTGGAAGAGCTCTCAGTTTTACTCCATTCAGTATAATATTAGCTGTGTGTTTGTCATAAATGGTTTCAATCGGTTTAAGAAATGTGCCACCTATGCCTATATTCTTAAGTGTTCTAATTAGAAAAGGATGCTGAATTTTATCAAATGCATTTTTTCTGCATCTATTGAGAGGATCATATGATCTTTGTTTTTGCTTCTGTTGATACGGTGAATTACGTTTCTGGACTTACATATGTTAAACCAACCTTGCATCTGTGGGATAAAACCTACTCGATCATGATGAATGATTTTTTTTTTTTAATGTCTAGCTGTAATCTATTGGCTAGGATTTTATTGACAATTTTTGCATCCATATTCATTAGTGAAATTGGTCTCAAATTCTTTTTAGTTGGGTCTATTCCTGGTTTTGGTATCAGGGTGATGTTTGCTTCATAGACTGTGTTGGGTAAGATTCCTTCCTTCTCAATTTTTTGGAATAATTTCTGCAGTATGGGTATAAGCTCTTCTTTAAAGGTTTGATAGAATTCTGGTGTGAAGCTGTTGGCCCAGGGCACCTTTTTGTTGGCAGATTTTTTTGTTGTTTCTTCAGTCTCAGTTCTTGAAATTGGTCTGTTCAAGAGATCTATTTCTTCTTGATTAAGTCTAGGGAGAGGGTGTGATTCAAGGTATTGATCCATTTCCTCCACATTGTTCAATTTCTGGGCATAGAGTTACTTGTAGTACTCAGAGATGATTTTTTTTTTTCTTTTAGTAAGAGACAGAGTCTTACTATGTCACCCTCAGTAGGGTGCCATGGCGTCTCAGCTCACAGCAACCTCAAACTCTGGGCTTAAGTGATTCTCTCATCTCAACTTCCTGAGTAACGGGGACTACAGGTGCCTACCACAATGCCCAGCTATTTTTTGGTTGCCATTGTCATTGTTGTTTAGCTGGCCCAGGCCAGACTCAAACCCACCACCTTTGGTGTATGTGGCTGGCACCCTACTCACTGAGCTACAAGCACCAAGCTGAGATGATCTCTTGTATCTCTGTGGTATCTGCTGTTATTTCCCCTTTATTATTTTTGATTGAGGTTATTAGAGATTTTACTTTTCTGTTTTTAGTTAATGTGGCCAAAGTTTTATCAATTTTGTTTATTTTTTTGAAAAACCAACTTTTTATTTCATTAATTTTCTGAATGATTCTTTTATTTTAAATTTCATTAATCTCTGATTTAACTTTGGTTATTTCTTTTCTTCTGCTGGGTTTGGGATTAGATTGTTCTTCCTTTTCCAATTCCATAAGATGTTCATGAGTTTGTTGATGCACTCTCTGCATTTTGAATATAGGCATCTAAGGCAGTAAATTTCCCTCTTAAGACTGCTTTTGCTATATCCCACAGGTTTGGGTACCTTGGGTCTTAATTGTTGTTATGTTTGAGGAATTTAATGATTTCTTCTTGTATTTCTTCCTGACCTCAAGTATCATTCAGCATAAGGTTGTTTAATTTCCAAGTGTTTGTGTGAGCATGAATGTTTTTGTTGGAGTTGAGTTCCACCTTTATTGCCCTGTGCTCTGAGAAGATACAAAATACAATTTTTGTTCTTTTAATTTTGCTCAGGTTTTATTTGTATCCTAGAATGTGGTCAATTTTGGAGTATGGGCTGATGAGAAAAACGTATATTAGCTTTATATCAACACACATTGATGGTGTGTTCTGTATATGTCTATTAATCCCATTTGTTCTATGGTGACATTTAAGTCCTTGGATCTTTGTTTAATTTCCGTTTAGAGCAGTGGTTCTCAACCTTCCTAATGCTGTGAACCTTTAATACAGTTCAAAGGGGTCACAACCCACAGGTTGAGAACCACTAGTTTAGAGGATCTGTCCTGTTCTGTCAGAGGGATGTTAAAGTCCCCAACTATTATGGTGTTATGATATTGCTCAGACCCATCAAAGTCTGTTTCAAAAATCTGGGAGCATGTAAGTTGAGTGCCTAAATATTTAAAATTGAAATGTCTTCTTATCGTATTATTCCTTTGACCAGTATAAAGTGTCTTTGTCTTTCTTAACTTTAGTTGCTTTAAACATGCTTGTATTTGAAAATAAGATTGTAACCCCTCCTTTCTTCTGATTTCTATTTGCTTAAAATACTGTTTTCCATCCTTTAACCCTGAGTCTTGATTTGTCCTTCAAAGCAAGGTGTGTCTCCTGGAAGCAGCATATGGATGGCTTGTTCTTTTTTATCCAAATAGCCAACCTCTGCCTCTTCAGTGGTGAATTCAGTTCATTAACATTTATTGAGAGAATTGATAAGTGTGATGGAGTTCTATTCATCTTATTTTGTGAAAGTCCATTGTGTAGTTTTATCCTATGTGCCATTGTTGAAGCTAAGTTTTGACCTTTAGCTTCTGGGTATTTACTTTGCTGGTGGTCCATTGTGATGGTCAGTGTTGAGAACAGGTCTAAATATTTCCTGTAGAGCTGGTCTTCTTGTGGCAAATTTCCTTAATGCTTGTATATCTGCAAAAGATTTGATTTGTCCAATCTTGAAGCTTAGCAGGATACAGAATTCTGAACTGAAAATTGTTTTGTTTAAGAATGTTGAAGGTGGATGACCATGCTTTTCTGGCTTGGAAGGTTTCAGTTGAAAAGCCTGTTGTCATCCTAATGGTTCTGCCTCTGTAAGTCAGTTGGTGCTTACTCCTGGCTGCTTGCAGAATTTTTTCTTTCATCTTGACTTTGGACAGGTTCATTATAATGTGTCTTGGAGAGGTTCTGTTTGAGTTGAGATGACCCAGGTTTCAATATCCATCTTAAAGGAATGTGTCAGGAACTTTAGTAAACCTTGGGACGTTTTCATTTATGATCGTCTCCAGTAGGGCTTCCATTACTTTGAGACAATCTTCTTCTCCTTCAGGAATCCCTATTATTTGTATGTTTGAATGTTTCATGACATCATGTAGTTCTCTAAGCACCTGTTCTGCTTTCTCTCTCTTCTTTTCTGCCTCTTTAACTACCTGGGTTAACTCAAAAACTTTATCCTCTAGTTCTGAGATTCTTCTTCACAGTCTAACCTATTTTAATACTTTCTACTGCATCTTTACATTCCCTAATTGTCTCTTTCATGTCCTTAAACTTCACCATATCCTTTCTATATTATACATATCTCTCATCCAACTTTTGGTTCTGTCTTTCTGTTTTCTTGTCCATTCCTTTTATTGTGTTTATCATCCATATTTTAAATTCTCTTTCTGTCAAGTTCATTAATTCTTTATAGGTAGAGTCTTCTGCAGTAGCTGCCTCATTGTCTCTTAGGGGAGTTCCTCTGTTTTGGTTTTTCATGTTGCCCAAATTTTTCTGTTGGTTCCTCCTCATGTGTTCTTTCTTCTTCTTCATCTCCTTTTCCTCCTTTTTCCTACTCACTGCCTCTTTTGCTTCAAATTACCGTGTCTCGGAGCTTAGGTGTTGACATGGCCTCAGCCTGAGCAAATCCAAACTCTTCTATGTGGCCAAATAAACAGAAGTCCTTGCTTTTGATGACAATATTTTGCAATATGTTTCCAGGACACCAGGTGGCACTGTGGGTTTTTTTAGGAGCCAAAGAGCACAGCCAACAACCTCTGTGGTCTTTGTTCCAAACTTAGTTGCCTTCAGTGATGCCTGATTGTTTCCTCAGCATTCAGATTCTGCTGTGTTGGGATCTTAAAGCTCACAAGAATCCTTCAGGGCAAGGTCTCACAGTGCTCTCTTTCTCCAGTTCCCATGGGGTGCAGGAGTCCCTCAGCCTGTCCCAAGAGTGGAGTTCTGATCCCGGAGCACAGAATTAAGATGGCCATGCTTTAGGCTCCTTCTTAGTAAGATCTACTCATGATGTTCCCATAATGGCAGCCCCCTGGCCACCAAGACCTTCTCAGTATGGCTGCCTCACCAGCCACCAAACCTATGGCAATTCCACTCCAACCAACATTCAAATTTCATTGCTATGTACTGTTGGAGTCTACCAACTCTTCTAAGCTTTCCACTCAACAAGCATCTTCCCCCAACAACTGAAAACTCTGGAAAGGTTCCCCCCCATCCCGGACCTCCATGGGGGACCAGGTGATCCCAACCATTCACAATCACTTGCCTAATTCATCAGATTTCCACTGCTTGGGTTCATATGCTGTGTCTAGCTCACTATCTCCTTGCTGTGCTACCTGAGCTACAACTCTGGGTAAGGTCCCCTTGCCAGGTATGGCTGGGTTCTCTCTTTTTCCCCATTCCTTCTAAGAGAACTCAGCTGAACAATCCTTTTGGTCTGCCATCTTGCTCCACCCTTAGATTCTTGATATATATTTTTTTAATTTCAGATTAATATGAGGGTACAAATTATTACATTATTTGTACCTTCGTAAGGTCCTTGTGGTTGCGTCCCACACCCAGGATGTGTGTCATATACTCTTACATTGTGCTCATTAGGTGGAAGAACACACCCTTTTTCTCTCTTCCCCCAACTTGAATGAAGTTTAGTTTTTCCTCTTGTGTGGGCATGAGTTAGTTTGCCCACTTTATATTAGTATTGAGTACATTGGATACTTGCTTTTCCATTCTTATGATACTTTACTAAAGAGAATGTTCTCTGACTCTGTCCAGGTTAGATTCTTAATATATGAAGGGCAGTTTTTCTGGATATAAGTCCTTGGCTCACTTTTTCTTTGCTTAGCTATCTTATATGTAAGTATGTTACTCCATTTCATTATGACATAAGAGTGTTAGAAAGTCTAATAATAAACTATTAGACTTCCCCTATAAGTAATTTGGTCTTAGAGTTGGTTGATCTCATATTCCTTCGTTCCTTTCTTTCTCTCTCTCTTCCTTTCTTTCTCTCTCTCTCTCCCTCCCGCCTTCCTTTGTTCCTTCCTTCTCTTTCCTTTCTTTCTTCTCTGTTGCTCTGGCTAGAGCACCATGGTGTCACAGCTCGCAGCAATCCCAAACTGTTGGGTTCAAGAGAGATCTTCCTGACTCAGCCTGCTGAGTAGCTGGGACTACTGACATGTGCCATAATGCCCTGCTAGTTTTTCTATTTTTAGTAGAAATAGGGTCTCACTGCTCAGGTGATCCACCTGCTTCAGCCTCCCAGAGTGCTGGGATTACAGGCATGAGCTGACCACATTACTTTCTCAATTGACTTCTTAGGATGATACTGTGCTCTTTTAACACGAAATCTCAAAACTTTTTCTTAGGACAAGTTTTCTTGAATTATAGCTTATTATTTGTTCTAATCCCTTGGTCTACCTTTCTTCTTAGAGATTCCTATTTTTATTTTGAACTTCTTTGATGATTTATTAATCATTCTTACTCTTTTACTTAGTTCTCTTTTGATTTTTAAAATTGCCTTCCTATCTGCTAGTTTGATTTTCATTTGTAAAATGATCTTTTCCTTAGTACTGTCACCTATTTCAATATTTTTCTAATTTTGACTTATGCTGTTTTTCCAAGTCTTGCATTATTTTTTAAACCTGTTTTGAGATATTACTTTACAGGGTGGATGTGGTGACTCATGCCTGTAATTCCAGCACTTTGGGAGGCTGGGGCAGGAAGATCACTTCAGGCCAGGAGCTAGAGACCAGCCTGGGAAGCATAGAAAGACCTTGTCTCTATAGAAAATTTAAAAAATTAGCTAGGCATGGTGGTGCACACTTGTAGTCAGCTATTTGGGAGGTTGAGGCAAGATTGCTTGAGCCCAGGACTCCAAGGCTACATTGAGATATGATCATACTACTGCGCTCCTACCTGGATGACAGGAAAAAGAGAAGAGGGAAGAGAGAGGAGAGGAGTGAAAAGAAAAGAAATAGATTACAGTTTTCATCTCTTTTTGAGGGCTTATCTTTCTGGGATGCTTTCATTATCTGTAGGGATGTCATTCTCTTTTCCCTTATAATAATTTTGCAGGGGATTTGACCTCAGCACTTTTCTGACCATCAGCACTGCTCATGTTTCTGGGAAATTAGTCTTCAGGATAACTTCTCTCACCTTACAGAGCTTCCTTTTCCATTGTTTTCCTGTAGTACTATCATGGTGGCAATTTGCTTTCCATAATTTCCTGGCTTCATTTCCCACCCTGACTTTTGTTGGCCCTTCTCTTCCTGTTATCTTTATTGTCTTTAACCTGCCTGACCTTTGTCATTGCTCCCAATAGTGTCTCCTCACTGGAGCCCTGTCTTGGAAGGGAGGCTGGGGGGGTGGGGAGGGGGTCGTGGTGCACTTCAACCCTTCCTGGTCCTCATCCAAGCAAATGACCTTCTACAGTGTCATGCTCTGGCCCACCATCTGAACAACACCGCCTGTTCCCAGGCCCTTCAGATAAATCCAGGCCACATTGCCACATCACTTTCTCTGAGCAACACTGGTAAACACACAGGACTTGTGGCTGATGGTGGTTTGCCCTTCCCTGCTTGGAATATGGGAAGCAGGACAAGCCTGATCACCTGATTGTATTATAAATATTGTCTGTGTATCTGGGGGTGGGGGCAAATTAGAAATTGGGGACTCTGAGCCCCGCAAGAAAAAAATGTCCAGGAGAAAAACAGAGCTTAGAAGTTTAACTGAGCAGAGAAACAGCAGCTTAGCTTGAGTGTTTTAATTGGTTTTTAATAAAAGTAGCTTTGCTGACTAATAACAAAGTCTGCACAATTCTTGCAGAAAACAGGTTTGAGGAAGTAAAACAGTAATTGCAACTTGCCTGCTTAAAGGTTAAATGGGCCAGGTGCATTGGAATGCAATGGTGTGTGCACATGCAACACGGCAAGACCTGACAGGCGATGAATCTAGCCTGGGGGCCACAGCACTCCCTGTAAAAGGATAAGGAAGGCTCCAGCCCTGAAGGGGGCTGGAGCGTAGAAACCCTGGGAGAGAGGTGGGTGTTGCAGAAGTCATTGGGAACAGGGTGCACAACCAAACGCACACAAACAAAGGAAGGACCTCTTGGGCAGAGATAAGAGAAAGGACTTCTTTATCTCCCAGCCTCCAATGTGGGCTTTGGCATCAGCTAGTTTTCCCCACAGGGGAACGAAGGAACTACCATCCCCTTTGGACCCCTGAAGAGCAATGCCAACCAAGCAGATGTGGGCACATCCTGTTTGCCTTAAGGTTATGTTCCTTGTTTCTCAAGAATGCACAGGCTATAGTTAACTGTCAATTACAGAAGAGGAGATATTGGGGAAAAACATATGTATTCATACAGTTGCTAATGCATGACACAAATAACCAACAGGCTGATCTTTGCTCAGTTCTCCATTAGCTAATAGACCTCCCACCTCAAATTGGCATAGAGAGAACTCAATAAAAGCTGAGTGGTCAAAGTACAGGGTGTCTCCATTTTGTCTCACCACAGTTAATGGGGGACCTCTGGACCCACTCGTAAACTTTCTCTTTGTGTCTTTTTTTTTTTTTTTTTTTTGAGACAGAGTCTCACTTTTTCACTCTCAGTAGAGTGCCATGGTGTCACAGCTAACAGCAACCTCCAACTCCTGGGCTTAAGTGATTCTCTTGCCTCAGCCTCCAGAGTAGCAGGCACCCAACAAAACACCTGGCTATTTTTTTGTTGTAGTTTTGCCAGGGCCGGGTTCAAACCCGCCACCCTCAGTATATGGGGCCGGTGCCCTACCCACTGAGCCACAGGTACTGCCCTCTCTTTGTGTCTTATTTCTTTATTTTCCCCATTCAGTCAATCCGCTTTAACAGGTACCCACAATCTTAGTGAGGGGCTGGTCCCCAACATCTGTGTCTGTTCCTTTTACTCTGTAGTTGCTCTTTTTTTTTTTTTTTTTATTAAATCATAATTGTGTACATTGGTGCAATCATGAGGCATAACGTGCTGACTTCATATACAATCTGAAATATTTTCATTGAACTATTTAACATAGCCTTCATGGCCTTTTAATCACTATATGAAGACATTTATATTCTGCATGATTTGTGTTCAGTGTTAAGTAATTCTTCTGTACTTTCTGCCTCAATATATTCCTTTCCACTCTTTTTTTTTACACGTATCAGAGTTGTCACGATGAGGAGGATGATGATGGCGAAGAGGAAGTGAAGAGTTTTGAAGTAAGATGGATCTTTCTAGATGCGTGTCTTTTCTACCGTGAAACATTGTTTCATAGCTTGTAACTGACTTTTCTGTTTCTTGCTTCATGGCTTCCTGCAGCTTCTTGTGTCAAGGGACTGCATGTCAGAGCTGGATGGACGAACCTGAGTCCTAACATTTGCTGAAATTAAGAGCAGAAAAACATAGAAAAGTTAGATAATGAAACACAGCCCATATGTTCAGAATGAGTGTTCCTCAGAACTCCGGAGATGAGCCAGCTTTAGATTGGTCTCATCTCAGCAATGTTGTGGTCTGGAATTTCCAAGACATCTAAAGAAAGTATTTCTTGAAGAGCAACATAACATCGAATGTTTGATCAAACCCTGGGTTCGATGTGTTTTCTCAACTGAAGTCGTAAAGATTCGGCCTCTTTTGCCTTCTGTCCTGTTCAGGTCACTCATTCTGTGTACATATGTAAATGGTGGCACAGGACGCAGTTTGCTTGCATGAGTTAGGAGTGCATATACCCCTAGGACTAGATTGTATTTTGTGATTCTTTTCTCAAAAATTCTCAGCTTTGAAATACCCGGTGTAATCTGAAATGCTGCTTCGTGTTAATTAGCTGGAAGGAAAGTTACTATTATTTTCCCTGTTTGCTGGTAGTGCACTTTCGCTTTATACAGGAGAAACTAGGTGTTGCTAAACTACCACTTTTCTCATTATTGGTTCCTTTTCTTTTCTTTCTTTCTCTTTTTTTTTTTCTTTTTTTTTTTTAGAATCTTAGAAAAAGAAATTAAGTATAAGGAAATAGAGATTAGGGGATTTTTTTTTTCCTATTCATTAACATGTCTGGCCTTCGAGCGAGAAGTCTGGAAATCCATCAATAGCCAGCAATGACAATTTACATGAATTGAAGTGGACCCCACAAAGATAGACAGCCCAGGAGTGAGCTCAGAGCAGTGCCCGTCCAGGGACAATTCTACGTGAGCTCCTCTGTCACCCTGAAGTCAATGTGTCGAAAATATAAAAACAATTTAATTTGAGGATAACCCGTGACTGTTGCTGGCTGAGCAAAATACCACGAGCTTAATTTTTTGATGGCACTATAATCTCTTGTAATGTATGTGTGTTCTATTCTCAAATCCATCCTCATCGATAAGCCATTGAGTAGATTAGAGTGACCTGTGAGCAGCAGACGGCACTGTTTTGCTGGAGTGCGTGCCATTGATGGTCTCCAGTTGTCTTCAGAGCAGTTGTTTATTGCTATTTTGCTTCTTGTCCTCATTCTTCCTTAAGGTCACAGGATCCCAGCGCAGCAAGGTAAAACTCTATCTATGTGTGTATTTGTCTGGGTCTGAGTTTCAGTTTCTTGTGACATTTACCTTTGTTAGACCCAACATCTTGGATTCTTTTGTAATAAAAGATCTTGAGACTCTTTCTACAAGTTCATTAACTCGAAAGCAATTGGTCTCGTCACGATTCCTCCCTGAACACGGGTTTATTGTTCTTAAAATCGAAATGACTCAGAATTTGCAATTTTATCCTCCGTGTTGACTTTGATCTGCAAACTGTGCTGGGATAAGAGTCCAGCCCTTTCTTTAGGTGATAAACTTTGAGCTTGGGACTTTTCATTGTCAGCAAAGCATCCCAACCTTATCCTTCCTGATTTTTTTTTTAATTTTTATTAAATCATAATTGTGTACATTGACTTGAAAACAATCTTGATAAATGGCATTGGTGGTGAAACTGGAGAGCAGGATGCTTTTCTACCATGCTATTGATACCTTCAATTAGGATTGAGAGATTATGTCCCATTATTTCACTATGGATTTCATTATTTCATT
>CAUYRH010004986.1:0-56393 GCA_963574655.1 Perodicticus potto
AAGCTGTCTCCCTGTGTCCCCAAGGGGAAGTTCCTGGGTAGATCCCGCCTGCCAGAGATGCCTGAAGTCCTCTCTCCCCAGTCTCACCGTGCCCAGCCGCAAGGAAGCTGTTACTCGGCTGCCATCTTGCTCCGCCCTCCTCTTCCCACTAATTCTAATACCTAGGGTTTATAAGGAGGCATAGGCAGGCTGCAATGTGAAAGACGCTATCATGGAAAATACGATACTCTGTAACAACACAGTTTCTAACACAAGGATCTGTTTCCAACAAAAATACTCCCATAGAGACTCCCACAATCACATATGGTGGATACTAAGGCTTTAAATACAGCATATTGAATACAGAAGAACCAACTGGCCTGTACAACCCCAGATTACCTATAGCATCTTCAAAGTAACATGAGCCACTTACGTGGAACACCTACGGCCTAACACAGGTCTGGTGGGGCAGAGACCACGGCTGCCTGAAGGGGCTGGTGGCCAGGATCTGCTCTTGAATGGGATGGCACCACCCAGGACAGGTGCCTGCGGGAGAGAGGGGGGAGCACCTGTCAGTTCCCCTAGGAGAGGCTCTACATACGGTCACATTTCAGGGGCTGGAGGGCAGAGCCCGTAGTGACGGTGGGTGTCTCTGGGTTTTGGTTGTTTCAATGGCTGCTGAAGCTTCTTCTAAGGCAGAGGTTCTCAACTTTCCCGATGCTGCGGCCCTTTAATACAGTTCCTGTGGGTTGTGACCCACAGGTTGAGTACCACTGTTCTAAGGGAAGACAAGATTCTTCCTCCTGTAAATGATAAACTTCTGGTTCACTGTCCTTCTATCTTGTAAAAAAGGAAAACAAACAGGAAAAAAAGGAAAATGGGTGCAGTCAGCATAACTTTGACCTGTAACCTCAAGTATGAACAGCCCAGGGAGTTTCCGCTTTATTCCAGCTGAGGTTCCCAACATTCTGAGCTTCGTCTGCTCCTCAGCACCTACAGTTCAAAAGGCACTTGAGTCCAGTCCTGGGGTGGGGTCTCCTTCACTAACACAAACTTTGGATATCACAAGTCTTTTCCCCTCATAGAAGCTACAGATGCTCAGAAAGCACCAAGGTCAATGCTACAGGGGATGCCGGCACCAGGACGCTCAAGACCAGCCAGGCCAGAGGATAGCAGTGACCATCACTGCCGAGAGACTGAGATGCCCAGCACCACATTCTGAAAAAACAGACCTGCAGGAGAAACAGGGAGGTGGTGACTTCGTGAAGTAATCCTTATGTTTTTTTTTTTTCCCCAAAACATACACGGTAAACTTAACAAACCTTTTGAAAAATAACTTAAATTTAGTTCATTTCATGGAAGCAAATTCCATGAGATTACGGTTTCTGATAAACAGATCAGTATGAAAAAATACAAAATAACCTTATAAAAAATAAAAAAGAATCTTAAATTTTGGGGAAAAAAATCCCAAACCTTCTGAAATTGCTATTTGGGTGATATTTATCTACATGGACACTAACATTCTTCATTAGCACTAAAAATCTTCACACAGGACTAAAATGTCGTTATCACTGGCCAAAATTTTTAAATTAATCAGATGCCTGTAAGTGGAGCCATTATCACGCCGCCAGCGAGTAACTTCCAACGGCAAATGCTGACTCTCAACATCCAACACAATCCATAATCACATTCCAGAATTTTCTCTGTAAAATACATAACAGTGATAATACCCAGTGGAAATGTGGCAGATATTTATACAAGGGCAAAATATGAAGCATGGTAGGAAAGGCTTATTTTCAGAGGCCCCTTCCAGATGAAATGGCACGGCCACTAGGAGGAAGCCGTGGGGGACACGTGACACATAGGTGTCTTACAGTCATCGTGAGGTGTCCAGGGCCAAGTCAAGACTTCAAAAAGCAGGTCTGCACGAACAGCACACAAGGTCACTGTTATCATATAATTGGGGGCAAGAAACTGAATTCTTCATGGTAAAAGCTGCTCAATTTGGCTTTCAGAGAAGAAGGCGGCAGGGAAGAAAGGGGTATATTCTGTTTTCTTCAAGTTTCTGTTTTTGTTAGACTGGTTCCAGAAATCCTAGTCTCCCCCTGGGGAATCCCAGCTTTCTTTAGCCTGTCACCATCTTTAATTACTGAAGTCACATATGTTAGACTGATCCACGTGAGAAAAACAGTCACTGATACTTTCCAACCCAAATCCTCCCCATCTTGTTCAATTGAAGTCTTCCTTTGATTCCCCACTTTCAAGGGGGGCTTCTAATTACACTAAAACTGAGTGACAGCCACAAGAGACACATGTCCCACAGCTTCCTTCCTAGATCTTGAGACCCCTGTGACAGCCCCAGAAAACCTCCCTGTGAGCCTGCAGAAAACCCATCTGATGACCTTTAATGCTGGCGACACTCAGGATGACGAGGTGGTCACGCCACCTCTGTCCTCTCAGATGTCTACAGAGTAACACCCACATTCATCATCTCTTGGTGCGCTGGGAACCTAGCCTTGTCCCCTGGGCTGTGCACCCCACTGTTTACCCACTAAAAAGTATTCTCTGTGATTTTTGTTTGCAGATTCTACAGTCAACAGTTCACAAACGAATCAATTTTGACAGTACTGGGTTAATAATTCTGAAAATAACTATCTGCATCTTGAAAAACAATCTGTTGCTTTACTCAAAGTGCTTCACACCAAGGTGCCATGAGAGGCATCAAAAAGTACCAGGTGGCAGAAGTGGGGCTGGTACAGCCAGCGGGGCCACCTCCAACTTAGCTTGTCAGATAGGGCAAGGCCCTGCCCAGGCACAGCAGCCCCTCGGGCCTCTCCCAGCTCATCTTCCTGCAGGAGGACACAAGGTGGCCAGGCTGGAGCCGGTGGCGATCACCAGGCCTTCCTCAAGAGAGACATTCTCGTCCTCCCTGAAATTCAGACATTCTGCAGATGCTCAAGACGTCTCAGAACCCCAGATTCTCTGGCGATGCTGACCATATGTGTGGCTGCTGTCAGCATTCACATAGTGCAAATAAACTAATCTATCCATTACCCAAAGCAGGGAAGGGGTGGGGAAGGAGAGGAGAGAGGTGTGCAGAGGGATGGGGACCCCCTGATGGTCCCGAGACCCCAGTTCCTGTATGTTCACACACAGGCCGGTAAACTTGGCAGCTCCTCCTGAGCTCCGTCAGCTAATCAGGGTGGAAAAGGCACAACCACGGTTGGGGGTGGAGAAGGCAGTCCGACCTGTCGTACCCAGTGGTGGCCGCACGCTGTCTGCCCACGGAGGTAGCCTAAGCCTCCCTGACTGGCTAGTTCAGCTCATCCCACAGACACCAGGCTGAAAGAACACGGGAATCTACAAGAAAAAGATCACAGTCAAGACTAAAAAGTTGGCGACAAAAATAAATGCAAATGTCAAAAAGGGATTTAGAGACGAGAATGACTAAGGTTGTGCTGGGGAACATGTGAAGGTGGACCGGTGGTTACTCAGAGCCATCGGTCCTAGTGGGTACTGAGGAGACGGAAGTTTCCACGTGATCACGTGTGCACCTGGGGTAGCGTCACATGAGGGAACTGCTGTCACCTTCCTACTCTGCCAAGGGCTGTCGTCATGAATGCACGTTGAACTTTGTCCCAAAAAACTTTTGATAACTACTGAGATGATCAAAGTTTTTCTCTTTTCCTTCTGCATGTACAGGATTGCACCAGTTGATTTTTTAAATGTTAAATTCAACCTTGCATCCCTGAGATACACCCTCTAGAAACATACCTATCTTCTACATTGCAGACGTGACGTTTTATTAGGAATTTTGCGTCTAGGTTCGTGAGTGACACTGCAGTGTGGGTTTTCTCTCTTCTGTGTCCTTGTCCATTTTGGTGTCATGGTCATGCTGGGAAGTGCTCTCTCTCCCACTGTCCTTCAGAAGGCTGATGTCAGGTTGCCATTCCTCCTCTCTCAGAAGCTGGATGAAATTCAACAGTGAACCCATGTGGCTCTTAATTTTCATTTGAGGGAACATTTTAAATTTTCAATTTCTTTAGACTCAATTGCTAAGACCTGAAGGGAAATTTGCTTATTTTATCTAACTTAACAAATTTGTCAGCATAAAATTTTAAATAACGCGCTTTTACTATCTTTCAATGTTTGTAGAATCTGTAGTGATGTCTCTTTTTTCATTTCTGTTACTTGCCATCTGATTTTTCTTTCTCCCCCTCTTGATTAGTCTTGTCTAGGGATTGAACATACTTTTTATAAATCTTTGCAGACATGAGTTTTGCCTTCGTTAATACATTTATTATACCATTTTTGGCTGCACCGATACCTGATGGCATTTTTACTGTTCCTTCTTCCTTCCTTCCTTGAAGGTCTGCTGTTTGTTATATATTCACATAGAATGACTGCTTTATAGTTAGTTCTTGCAGAATACATCTTTTTCATTGTTTTTAGGTCTATGTTTGGACACTTTGTACAGGGGCCATCTTTGACTTTTAATCCAAATCTTTGGTTAGCACATTGACTTTTAAAGTAATTACTGATAAGGCTGATTTCACGTTCTACTTGCCTCATTTGTCTGCCTGTTCCCCATCCAACTTGTTCAGGATGAGTCCAGTATGTTTGTTATTTCATTTATTCCCTCTATTGGTCTTCGGCTGTATGTGTTGTTTTCATGGATTGGAAATGTAGAGATCACAACTCACCTCTAAAATGGCAATAGCTCAAGAAAGAACATATAGCCACTTTACAACCTGAGCACCTTGGGGTAGCACAACTCACCCATGGCCTCTTAGTACCCCCACCTTCCTCACCTTGCTTTATTTTACCATCGGCCAATGTCTCTGTCTTCCAAAGACGCAAGGCCTGACGCACACAGTCAACACAAGAGGAAACTTTAATCCCCGTGTCTGCTCTTGTTCATTATCACCCTGCCCACTCCACTGTGAGATGAAAACTGTCCTCTGTGCAGGGAGCACCTTGTACCCATGGTTCTGCCAGGACCCCTGTCCTGGGCAAGCCACAAAAACATGGGACAGAGTCCCCTACCCTGGTCAATCTTAAAATATGGTGAAAAGAGGAAAAGGAACTGGTTGGTGAGAAGGGGCCTGGGAGGTCACCCACAACCTACACAGGAGACTGACCACCAACCCACAGGCCATCAGCTACATGTGTGATGGGGGCCCAGCCTCCTTCCCACCACCAGGCTCTTCCCAACCTTGGGGTCCTAGGTGACCCACTGCCAAGGGCAGCCCAGGAGCCGCCAGGTCTGAACACACCTGAGCAATTGTGTGCCAGCAGCAAGAGGACCAGGTTATCTCCTGTCTTCTCTTCAAAACAAAGGCAGCACCTCACTGTGAACTTGCTCAGACACAGACAGAGCCTTATCAGTAATTACCAGTCATGCACTGACTCAGACCCAGACAGAGTATGCACAGCACCCAGCAGTTGTGCACCGGCACTGCGCAGCATGGCTGCCCCCCTGAGAGCTCGGACAGGGTCTGCACAGCGTCCACCAGTCATGCACCGGCACTGCGTGGCATGGCTGCCCACCGAGAGTTGTGAGGCTGGTTCTCAGTGAGACAAGGTAAGAGGCTGTGTGGCTAGCTCTGCCTTTGGCCAGGGACAGGCACAGACTGGACAGTAGCAAAGGACAGGAACAGAATCCAGGGGAGAGGGTCACTCCCCCAGGCCCTAGATCTGCCCATGTCACCTCCACGCATCAAGGAACAGGGTTTCGGCTCAGCGCCTGTGGCTCAACGGGCTAAGGCGCCAGCCACGTACACCTGAGCTGGCGGGTTCAAGTCCAGCCTGGGCCCGCCAAACAATGATGGCTGCAACCAAAAAATGGCCGGGCGTTGTGGTGGGCGCCTGTAGTCCCAGCTACTTGGGAGGCGGAGGCAGGAGACTCGCTTGAGCCCAGGAGTTGGAGGTTGTTGTGAGCTGTGATGTCATGGCACTCTATCCAGGGTGACAACTTGAGACTCTGTCTCAAAAAAATAAATAAATAAATAAAAGTCAAGAATCTTTAAAAAAAAAAAAAAAAGAAGGAACAGGGTTTCACTCAGTCCTCGGGCTGCCAAAGCTCACTGGAGCCACTGCTGAGTCCTTTAACTCACTACTTTAAGTACTTACAGAAAATAAGCCACTTATGGAAAGTATTGTATGTAATCACAGTTCCATATTCTTTTTTTTTGAGGATTTTTATTGTTTCATGCCTTAGATTTAAATCTTTTTTCCATCTTGAATCAATTTTTTTTTTTTGTAGAGACAGAGTCTCACTTTATCGCCCTCGGTAGAGTGCCATGGCATCATACAACTCACAGCAACCTCCAACTCCTGGGCTTAGGTGATTCTCTTGCCTCAGCCTCCCAAGTAGCTGGGACTACAGGCTCCCGCCACAATGCTCAGCTATTTTTCTGGGGTTTTTTTTGCAGTTCAGCCGAGGCCAGGTTTGAACCCACCACCTTCAGTATATGGGACCGGCGCCCTACTCAATGAGCCACAGGCACTGCCCCACAGTTCCATACTCTTAATGAGACTGTATCAAACCTTATTTAGATGTAATCCCAAACTTATAAGTGAAGCGAAAGAAAACAAAACAATAAACAACAAAAAGGAAAAGTTGTCTTGTAATGTTATTGGACATTAAGAATAATTACCTATCTGAAATCTACAATTAATAGTTGAAGTCCAACAGTTACCATTATCTCTGTGTAACTTAAATGCTAATCTCACTTATGTAAAATCATACTGAATTCAAAGAGGAAACACTCATTAGATATCTGTATTATTCAATATTGTGTAAAACTGGGAAGTGTCAGGTCCCACCACTGGCTAGTCCATTGACAGCTTCTGATACCATATTAATTTCAAGGCAAACCTTCTCTATTTCCAAATTGAAGTAAACGTGCAATCAAAAATTATTTCCAGAGATTTCGATGTGTAACCATATCTCTGCTTAAATTCCAGAACATGGTTTAAAACTGGTGCAAAAATGAGAAACTCTAACCCTGCTGGGAGCGCAGGGTCTGAGGGAAGGTAATGCCAATCACTGGATTCAGGTGACACCAACCAGCATTGTATCCTCAAAATCAGCGTCTCTCTCTCAAAGGAAGATTAATGAACAAACCAGCGGTCTCTATCACCTTCTGCTGTGAAACGGGTGCCCACTCGAGGGGGTGAAGCATCAGGAAATTAAGCAAGTCTATGCCGTGAACCACCACTCCTAATCAAAGGCCGCTATGTTGCAGTGATCACTCCTCCTTCACTGGATAATGAATAAATACGATGACTCACAGAAAAATTGTTGCTGTGTGGCATTTTGCCTTCCCCTCTGAGGAGAGCACCAGTTCTGGGAGTTGGATGCACAGCTCTGCTTACACATTAGTCGACTCACAGGACTGGCAGCAAGTCAACATTTTCAAATAAAAATTGGGTGCAAGGCTATGACTTTTCATGCTGATAACTATTAATGTTTTTAAAAGCAAACTGTATAGAAAACGTGGCAAGGAACCCAAGTGTGCTTCACACACACAGCTTGGTGAATGACTGGAGTATCAAACTTCCAAAGAGATCCCAATTCACCGGCTGTCTACCACCTTCACTGCTCCCTGTCCCAAACAACCGTCGCTTCTCCTCACTGCACAACTGCGACGGCCTCTGAACTCACGGCCTGCTCTCTGACCTTCCCACCCACTGTCCACAAATCAGCCATGGGGCTGGTGAAATCCACTAAAACTCTTTGTGACTTCCAATGTTTCCAGAAGATTAAAATGCGTAAATAAAAAATAGGTTCTCACTTTCAATTTCTGTTCTAAATAATTGTTTCTGAACAATTGATTATTAAAAGCAAAGATTAGTCTGAGACCCCGAGTTAGTGGCATGCACGTGACACCCGGGAGGAAGTAATCACACACTGGCGCCGCAGCCCTCTCATCCCACCTCACTGGCCACACCCTGCACTCCCACTTGCCAGGACTGACCTGACAGTGGGGTGTGGACTATCGCACCCCAACCCTGTCTGGGGACGTGTCTGCCTGCAGCTTTGATACCCACCAGGGAGCCGCTGCAGCTGCACTTCCCTCCGCAACTTTCTTTAGGCATCACAGGAGCACAGGGCTGGGCGCGCCACCGAACCCCGGCTGGCCAGGGCAGGTCTGGAGGCTCTGCTAAAACCATTCTCCCCTGGATCCCCTGCCCACAATGGGTCTTTATACTTCTGGACCCTCCGTTTCTCCCTGCTCAGGACCTCCGCAGTTGAGGCCTCCCTCACACAAAAGACCCATAATGAAGCCCAGGCCATTTTTTGTCAGGCAAATGCCAGGTGGATCTGCAGCCTGGGGAGAAGCAGAGATGTTCCCAATCCCACCCTCACAGCCACTGAGGCTGAGATGCTCCCAGGGAAAGTGACGCTGACCAGGGAGCTAAGCCCTCTGCCAGGCTGAGTGAGGAAGGTGTGGCTGTGGCTTGCAGGGCTGAGGAAGGCTCCCACGAGGGCAGGGTGGGGCAAAGCTGCAGGGCACAGCTCTTAAGGAAAGAGGGCACATCTCTTAAGGAAAGCAAGTTTCTATGGACGGCCACCAACATCGGAAACTCCGCCCACCATCCCTTGGGCGACGTCAGAGGCTGTCTACAGTAAATTCATTTTAAAGTTGACAGATATGAATAAACTCAGCATCCTCATTCCTATCCAAGCCCCAACCCCGGGTACCTGCAGAGCAAGCTCCAACTTCCTGGCAGAGCCAAGGGCCCCTGCCCTGCTCAGCAAGGGAGCAGGCTCACTCCGACTCAGGGCTCCTTTCACCACCCAAAATCACAATGAACCTAATTTCCAAAAATTAGAGACAACTGGGAAATGACTTTCACTTGGCATTCCGCTCGGTGGGAACCGTGGCTCATGTCAACCACTTCCCTCCTGTTCTCCATTCTGCCTTCCACCCAAATTCCACAAATCCCTACCCAACTGAAAGCATAAAAATTCACTTCACAAGTGAGATTGAAGGTAGAGAGGATTAAGCAAAGGATGACAATGAAAGCCGGGAATGTAAACACAGCCCTGGAGAATATGCAAAGCACTCTGGAGATGCTGATGAAGGTGCTTCCTCATCCTCCACATTCAAAAACTGTGAGCTGCCAGTGCCGGGCCTGGAACGAACAACATACTGCAGGCTGGTGTCAATTTAAATGCATTGAACACCAGAAAAATGCCCCCAACCAAGGCTTCAAACTTGTACAGCACATTTCCACTCAACCCAACTAGATTGCCTGTCACATCTGACACGGCTCGTCAAAAGTCATCCTTCACTGCTCATGGGCAACATCGAAGGTCAAGAGACCAAGCACAATGGTCCGGCCCAACCCCACGCTTTCCTTCAGAGCAGCCGATATTGAACTCTGAAATGACAAGACGGAGCAGCTTGAAACGGCTGCCAAAGGCACGGAAGCTGTCCACGGCCGCTGATCTGAGGGAGGAAACCAGCGGACGTGCGCCTGTCGGCTGAGGACCAGGTTGACAGTCTCACACAAAGGAGCCGCAGCCTGCACAGGCCACCGAGGTACCCTGGGGTCTGGCGGCGACATGAGCACACAGCTGGGGGCCTGTGGATGAGCGCTGGCGGACACCAGGCCACACTCTCTAAATGGCATGTGATGGGGGAGGATGGGCGAAATTCCCTGCAGAAAACACTCATTTAGAAAGCCGTTCTCTACCTGGAAAAAGGAAATTGTGATAACAGACTGCAACATGACCGGTGAAATAAGATAAACACGGTACAATCCCACTTAGCTGAGGCCCCTGAGTGATCAGGTCCACAGGAAAGAGGGTGCTGGGGGATGGGAAGTGGCATTCAACGGGGACAGTTTGGGAAGGGAGGACAGGGCTGGAGCATCGCGGTGGTGATGGCCGCAGGTCAGTGCGAACATGCTGACCGCCACTGAGCGTCCTCAAATCGTTAAGATGGGAAATCTTATGTACATTTTGCCACCGTTCTTTTAAAAGGTGCTCCTCATGAATTAGCAGAGTGTAGGAACTGGTCACTTCCTTCAGTTGTGTCCTCTCGGGGACAAAAGGTAGCCGGGTTTCTAGCAGGAGAGGAAAACCAGGCAGGACCTGTGCTCGCCTCTGAGGGCCGCAGGGCAGAGCCCAGAACTGAGGGCTGCACCCCCACTTGCGTGTGTGATGGCGGAGGGGAGTGTCAGTTTAAATGGCAAATATTTCAGACCTTTTCTATTTGAACACTGGTATTTTACAGAGTTGAAACACAGATACTTTCAGATAGATGACGACACTTCGATGACACAGCATGTTTCAAGGGTCAGCTCAACTGTCCCCCAGAATCCTGGGGGACAGTGACTTTCTTGGAGATGGGACGCAGGCTGTCCCCCGTGCCTGACAAGACCTCTTGGGAATGAGGGAGGCCCCAAATGGGCTGGCGTCCACCTAAGGGCCTGGCCGATTATGTGCGGCTCAGCTTACCAGGCAAACGTGGGGATCAAATATGCTCTCTCTGGTTTGCTGTTCAATCATTAGGCAGCCAGGCGCTTTCACACCTGTGTGCGTCATTCAAAATGACTTTCTCAGGTTTATTCTGCACAACTGTCCTCGGGGAGCAGCTCTTCCCTGCTGGACCCAAGGTATTAAAGAAAGTTCTATTTCCACTTGAGTCTTCCAAAACAGACCCTGCAGGCCCTGGCTAACCTGATGTTCCAGAATGGTTTGTGCTGCGATTTCCCTATTTCAGCATGAATGGGCATCAGAAAATGAAATGACGATGTTTCAGACAGACCAGCCCCTCCGGAGGTCTGCAGCAAGGTGTCTGAACTCAGTTATCATACGGTGTGTAACCGCTTCAAGCAAGGGCCAACCACTGCAGGTCTGATCAGAACCACCTGGGAATGTCTGAGCAGGGCTCAGGAGGGACAAAGCCCACCAGCCAGGGGGCTCCTCAGGCAGAGCATGTTGGCAGCCTGAGGCTGAAATGAAGGGTCCCTTAACAAATGCTGTTTTGCTCTCCCCTGGAATTGCCCACATCATCACTCCAAGACAGCAGGACGGTAAGGACTCCACTTCCCCACGGTTCAGAGCTGACCGTTCCCAGCCAGGCTGAGTAAGGAGCATGATTCCTTCTGGTCGCTGCATGCCCATGTGGGGTCACCACTCCTCAGGGACGTGGGAAAGAACTGCTCCTTATAGCCCATGGCTACCCTGAACTTGCGGCACGACCTCGCACATAACTAGACCATTCCTGGGCCTCCATTCTCAGGCATAAAATGAGATGAAGTGTTTTAATTCAGAGCCTAAACTCTGTGTTCCTGGGAGACCCCTGTGCAGGGTCTGCTTGTGACACCCCAGCTCCAGGTGGCTCACCCCAATGCACCCTTGGCTGGGGCCGCACAGGAGGATCGCCCTGCCTTGGCTTGGCCCCAGCCGCCTGGATGCCTCTCAAGGCCATTCCAGCTCCAGGGTTTCATGCAAGGATGGGCCTGGACCTCATCCTACAGCTAGGTCCCAGCACAAACCCTGCCCAACCCCAAGCTTGCACTTCTCACAGGGGGTGTGACTCGAGAATGCCAGTCACCGGACTTCCATGACTAACTCGGCATCTGAGTTTATTTCCAGGGAACTCCGAGACAAGCTCCTTTAACCTCTGAGTTGATTCATCCACCCATTCCACAACTGTGAAGAATACAAAATCAAACACACCCAAAGGCTGAAATATGAACGTCAGAGCCAGGGTCAGAGGCCCAGTTAACTACTGCCCCCATCCTATCAGCTGGAACCTTCTCATTCATCCATTTATTCATTCAACAAGTATTTCCCAAGGACACTCCAGCCTGTGGGTCACACCATCTGACTCAGACACTGTAGACACTCCTGCCTGTGGGCCACAGTGTCATTGCAAGAGTTAGACTCTGCCATCGTACGTAGCTAAAAGCAGCCATAGAAATCAAATATGACGTGTTCCAATAACACTCTCTTTACAGAACAAATGGTAGTCTGAGGGTCACTGTTAAGTATATGGTAATAAACAGCAGGGAAATGAAGACCAAAAGCACAGGAGAAAACCCAAGGGGCCAGCCCTTCACTGGCCAGGGAGTCAGGGGTCCCAGGTAGCAGGAACAGCACGTGTAAAGGCCCCGGGGTGGGCATACTTGGCCAGTCCTAGCACCAGCCAGGAGGCAGCAGGGCTGGAGCAAAGGGTTGGGGACCTCGAGGAAGAGAGTTTAGAGAGGAAGGGCTGCAGGCTGACTGGCAGATCACAGGACCCCCCAGCTGTTTTAAGGCCTTTGGCTTTAGTATGATGATGGTGACATTTACAAAGAATGAGGTGCAGCTGTTACAAGATCACGATGTCTTGAATTAATCAACATATCCTAATGTTGAAAATAATTTCAAATTATTTCATCTAAGTCCCTTTAAACTCCTAATTCACACAGACTGTGTGGTATCCCTAACTGGGGTACTTCAATAGGCTGGGACACAGTCCAAAATGATCTGAACAACAGCCACCACATATGGAAGAACCTCCCAGGCAGAACCACCATGTCTGCTGGCGCTTTCCAGCAGCCAGAACCCCAAGAGAACAGAAGACACTGGTGTCTCAGGGCCACCGTGTTGCCACTCTCCCTCCTGCTGCCGAGGCCCTGGCCCTGTCATACGGCACCACCCCCTCCCCACGGTCAGCCTTCCTCGGTGGCACCCTCGCTGTGACATCACTGTGTGACCTGACCGCTCCTCCCCCACTCTCCTGGGACACTCTGAACATCATTCAGGAAAAGCTTCTAGAGTCTCCCTGCAACCAGACCAAGAGTTCAGAGCAGGGAAGGACCAGATCTTACGTATTCTGGTCCCAAATAAAAGTGTCAACTTGAAGCCCCAAATCCAGTATATGTGTTCATCCCTTATCACCCAGCATGAGGGTTTGCAGAGTTGAAGAAACGGGTTCCCCCCACCAAGCTGGTGAACCCGCACTACCCTGGACTCTTCTTCACGCTGGGTGGGAACACACAGAGCCCTCTGAGTACCCCAAAGGTCTGCCGTCCCCCTCCAGCCCACAGGAACTGTATTAAAGGGCCGTGGCATTAGGAAGGTTAAGGAATCCTTCAACTGCTGTGGGGGAATCTGGACGATGCCAGAGACTCTCCGGGTGAAGCAGAAGGGTGTGGAGAAGAGACCTGAACATCACCTTCTTCCCGGACCACACCCCTTATTTGCCCCTCAGAATCATGTCCCACTTGTGCCATCACTGCTGTCACAGGCACAGCGCCCACACTGCGGTGACGTGCTCACCACCACTCACCCCCGACCACGCAGGAGGGTTCCAGACACACCCTGAGTGGACAGCCCACTGCCCGCCTGTGGCCACTGGCCGATGACACAGGACAGAAGGAGCACGGCATTGGGTAAATGTGCTTTATTTCACTCAAGTCACCAGCTACATCTCATCTTAAACAGCAAAGGAGAAAAAAATCACTGGGCTCCACGTTCAGCCCAGGAAATAAAGTAGAAGGCAGCAGAGAAGGGGCCTCAGAAAAGGGACGGAAAGTGGGTTCTGCTCCTCCTGGCTGTGCAAAGTTCCCATGCTCTCACTGTACACCTCCTCTACCAAGAAAAGATTACTGAAAAACAGCTGAGATAATTATACTTATGTTTTTTATGGAATAATATAAAGAAATTGACAAGGAGGTGAAAGAATAGACCATTAAATAGAAAACCTAAATTGAAGAGCATATAATTATATGCAAAGAGATTATGCCTTATTTTAATACGAATAAAACTTTTTAAGCAGAAGATAAAAAGCCATGCCTCAATACACCAGTTTTCCAACAGAATACATTCCTTTCAAACAATTCTCCTAATTTCAAAACAATGTTATTTTCTTTATTTTAGGAGTCTTGCTATTTATACATTCACAATGGGAGAGAGAGAAAAGGCTCGGCACGTCTCGTAATGAGAAATCCGGGCAGCTGCGGAGCAACTCGGAGCCCTCCCTCCCGCCTCCCACTGCAATCTAACTCCTCGGCTAACTTCAGCAGACCCTCCGTGTAGAGACTATTTCCACACTCTGCTCCAGGCTAAACATTCTTCTGTGTACATACTAGTAAATTCAACAGCCTCTTTAACATCTGAGAACGAATTACTGACAAGTCATTTTTTGCACCATATTGCAAGTCAGCGTGGCAACCCCGTTTTTTCCTATTATAAACATGTACTAGACCCTGGCTCCAACTCGTTTGGATACTGATACAAGATTCATAATGGCTGTCAGAATCTGCAATTTTCCCTTTTGTTTTATGAGGTCAGGCAATATTACATGCACTGATATATTCCATTTTCCCAGCTGAAAACCTTCTCATTTGAGCCCGACAGGTTGAGGGAGTCATGATTTTGCAACCTCGCATGTGAAACACAGTGTGAGGGGGCAGGTGGCTAACCCCACATTCTCCTCTTGCTCTTGTCCACTGGCAACAGTAAATTAAACTGTCAAAAATGGAATTGTCCTGTCATCAACAAAGCTATAGCTTCACGAGTATTGCAACATCAGATATATTTCTAATTCCGCATTTCCCCGCACCTGTAATTTCATCAGAAATTCGCACTGGACCATGGTGAGAAGCTGTCCAAGGGACACTGGCACTGTGAATTCCTTTAGAGGCTTGATGTGGCATTTCGAAGACAGAAATTAATGAACAATTCCAGCAATTTGTAGTATATATAAAAAGGGTGTTCAGTGTGAGGTCTTGACCTTCAGCAGGACCCTTTAAAGGAGCAGAAATGCTAACGTGGACATGACAGGAAGCACAGCATGGCGAAAAGAAATTACACACAAGTTACTCCGCGAACAAAACAGGGGAAACACGGACACCCTGGTAACGACCCATCCACCTGAACGTTACTTAACGGTCACAGAGTCAGTCGGGCTCGGCTGCTATTAAAAATGTTTAAGATCAAGAATATAAGGTGACCACTTCTTAAATAATATTTCTGTAGAAAGGAACTTCAGCCCTTAAGTTAAAATGTCATTAGGAGCCATTTTAATCCTAGGTATTATCCAAAGTAATTCTGATTCCTTGCAGGGAATTCTTCCTCAGGTATTCCTTCAAGAGAAAAAAATGAATGCCTTCTTCCTTCTCAGGATTTAAATATGGTTCTGACTCTCCTTTCAAGATGACCTACAATTACCATTTCTGCCTGCCTGGATCGCATTTCCAATAAGGTTTTCCCTCACAAGTTGAACAAAAATCAAAGCAGTCTCCCCCTGTTCCCCGTGTCCTGACCCAGGTGACGTGCTGAGGGCTCACTTGGAGATCCTGCTGAGCGAGGGTGCAGGGCCCGAGTCCTCCAGGGCGTCCTATAAACTCATGTGGTAAGAGGGAGGCTTTCCTAACACGTTCATAAACATGAGGTCACGAGTCCAGCTGTTATTAAATATTACAATCAGATATAGATTATCCCCACAAAAATTCATAGCTTATCAATCATTATGCTCAAGACAGAAAGTTAAATTGAGATGAGGAATCATTTCACAGCTTAATACAGTCAAAGTGACTCAATATTCCTTTATTAATTCTCATTTAATATCACTTTAAATTGCTGCCATTATTATCCTACCGTAGACGAAAGAGTCTGTGTAATTAGTCTGTATTAAGCCCTTTTTATTTATAAGGAGCCAAATAAACAAACCCACTTTAATTACCTGGGCTCCACAATATTGATCTGAGCATCAAAATTTAATATGACTTTATTTCAAATTTCCATATGACTAGTATTTAAATTTGTTCCAGCAATAACAATTTTGCAGGCACAAATGACTTTTCATTCAAAGTATGTAAATTACCGCCTAGCCGGCGTGGAGGCCCCTCAGTGCCCACAGCATGTTTACACAGACCTCAGGGGCCTCCCGGCTGCACGCTTTGCTCCCTAATACGGCAGGAAAAGCCACCAATTACCAAAAGAGACAAAAGTCAACGAAGACAGGGAGTCTTCTCCCTCCCAAACCGTGTTCTCTCCCACTTCAGTACACGGTGTTAACGACATACAAATTTTGAGGTCATTAAGTATAAACAGGAACGGAGCTCCAGGCAGGCAGGCAGGCAGGCAGCGTGCTCACGTCAGCATTTCGAGCGCCCTCCTAATCCCACGATGCAAGTTTCGGCATTATTGTCTCAATTTAACTTGCGTTAGTACCTAGCACCTTGATTACACTGTTGGGTGGTAATCTTCGCCTGCACATGCCATCATTACGTATGTCAAGCCTCTTGAGTTGTTATGAATACTATGTTGTTTTACGAGAGAGAGGAAATTAGTGCCAGTCCCCTAGAGTTTTGGGTGCTTAACACAGAAGCACTGCGGGCCCTTGCAAATCCCACAACAAATCCTTGTTTAGTGCCACACGGAGATAAGGACTTTGCAGCAACATTGGAGCATAAATAACTCATGTCCCTCTTTATTTGTAAATGTCAAAAAAAAAAATCAACGTTCTTTAATGTTGCTTTTCATACAAACATGAACGTGTCCTGTTAGCCACGTAAGCACACCAGTTGAGCGAGACATCCTGCGTGAGGCCACACGCCCAAGCGAACATGCAGAACAAAGACGCGTCCGCCACCTGTGCTTGAGACTCACCGTAAAATGCTGTTTTGGGGGTATTTTTAATAAAAATGAACTTATCAAATCCAAGGGAAACACAGAGTGGTAACGCGAGCCTTTTCTCAGGAGTGCAATAAAGTGGAAAAAAATATTGCTGCGCATGTGTCGCATTTTCCATGTTTTTTTAAATACGACCCACTGTGTTGTTGAAAAGAATTATTTTCTGGTATTGTAGGGATTTTTGCATTGTCTGTTTATTCTGTTTATGAATAGGTGAACTCCCTAGGGAGAAAACGAAATTCAGAAATGACGTACAGACGCAGACAGGGGCCCTGGAAAACAGAATATAAATTAATGTGCCCTCAGCAGTCACATCTGGACCAGGCCAAATAAATAATTTTGACATTAAAAGAAACTAAAATCAAGCACCATAAATAGTAGAATAAGTTTTTGTTTTAAATAATAGCACTAGTTTATAATATGTTTGAAACATGTTTGAAATAAAATAATCAATATATGCACGCCCCAAATGGCCCCTGCACACATTTCCTCTTTTTCTCTCTTCAACAGCTGGTGATCAGCTATTGAAAGCATCCTTTCCACAAGACTTTCTGCATCTTGCTTTTTTAAAAGTTCCTTTGAGCTAGGAACAAGATGTACCAAAGTTTTGTAGTTTTGCATCTTTTGTGTTTAATTTAGTGAAACATTAAAAAGCAATCTCAGAAGGCAAGTAAACTGTCCTGAGCCTGCTCCATGGCAGGGATGCTGGTGCCCAAATTTAAGGGTTCGCCGCCCACACCGTGATTCCGTTCACTTCTCTCTTGACCCCTTTGCTGTCTTTATTTATGCAGCCAGAAGCAGACTGAGCAGAAAGGAAACCAGCAGCATCTTTCAGAGACAGGAGTGAATGTCTGCTAGAGACATCGTCATGAAAACGACAAAAGGCCTCAAGGTCACAGCCTGAAAGCCAGGAGGGCCTGCTCGGGGCGGATAGTGAGCAGCAGAACCACAGGGGGCCACTGCATCCACCAGCCACGCCACCAGAGTGGCTCCTCAGTATGGCCTCAGATGAAGCCAATTTTGAAAAATGGCTTCTGACAGCCCCATAAAACTTGCATGAAGTGACCGAATGGGTGCTCCGGAGCCCCCAGACTGACCACAAGTCAGGGATCTGAGTGTGCGCACACATTAACGCCTGCTAATCATGTAAGTGAAGTCCTTGGGGCTGAGGTACATTCACTGCCACCAAATCTTCACCGTCCACTGCATATGTAAAGAAATTTTTTTTTTTTTCCAGAAGATAAAATATTTTTCTGAGTGCAACAACAGGAGGCATGACTTATTTCAGAATTAAGTGCTCGGCTCTCTAGTGCTTTGGGAAATGTAAACTACAATTTTTACTCCAAATCCACAATCCACTTCACTAGCTTGAGCTCTCGGAAGGCCCCGAGCAGCCCCTTAAGATGATGAGCGTCTTAGAGAGTGCTTTGGTAAATCACGCAAACAAGCGGGAAGGAGGAGACCAAGCCATCGCTCTCCCCAGTCCATAAAATCACGAAATTGATTTATAAACTGCTTTGGGTAGAAAATACCAAGCTACAAACTTCTTGAAAATCCGACCTGCACCCGAGGACACACGCAGAGATGGCACCGGGTGGCCCCCGCCGCACCTCCTGCCCTCTGCTGTGCACGAGTGAAGGACAGGAGAGAAACGGCAGCATGCAGTTCACGGCTTCCATCTGGTCCCTGGAACAGCAACAGACTACTGCACAATCTTAGTTTCAAATTACATAAAATGATTATTTATTTCAATACAGCCCTTTAATAAAAGAAAGTTTTATTCTTCACAGTGTAAGTGCTGGTATTTTTTGCACCGACAAGCTGCCCATACAGGAAGCGGTGTGCCTAATATTCTTGCCAACAAAGGCATTTGAAATTAGCAATTGCTTTTAGAAACTTTAATTACAATTTTAAAATGCTATTTCTGCTCTATAATAGATTCCAATTGTTTCAGTATTATCTGGCTTGCAAATAAAATCTACAGTAGATGACAATATTCCCAGGATTAATCACTCTTGAAATTCTAATATGCTCTTGAAATACCAAATAAAAAAGACAGCAATGTTGTTGATGTACTGAAAGCTTCTTGCTTTTTGCAGTTTGCTATTATTATGCATATCCAGGTAGAAAGTTAATTAACCCAAAGCTTAAGCTAATTATGATAGCAGAATGCTATCAACCCAACGCGCTCAGTCAGACAGCTGTCCGGAATTTCATTTGCTAATCATTTGTCTTTTGGTTGAGCATATGGTACATTTTCATGCTATCAGAGGAACAACAAACAGCTGAAAATCATTAACTAAAAACAATGTGCATAAAATCAGAAGCAGTTTTTTATACAGCTTTGTGTCAGACAAAAAGCCAGATCCTTGCCCTATAAAAATTAATGATTATTTTGGTTCTTGTCACTTAAAAATTTTAGCTGATAGTGCAATAAATATGTGACAAGAATGTCAGTTGCATCAATTACCTGTTTATATGAGTTTGCAAAAATATTCTAAATTTATAACAAGGGCATTTAATAAATTTGGGGGGAGATTAAAAAATACGTCCACGTGGATGCTGAGAGGCTTGAGATCTGCTTCTAAGAATGATCCCTTTGTTTGCTGCACCTCAGTATCAGCCCACCCATATCTTAAAGATGACTTTTTTAATTGCAAGGTAAAAACGTAGGAGCTACCTTCACACGCATTCCCGAAGCAGTATGTGACATTTCTGAGGCCATCCTGAAATCTGTGTAGACACCAGGAAGCTACATAAATCATGGTAAAAAGTTCATCTTACTGTTGAGACTGAAAGAAGAGTGGAAGGCTTCAGGTAACGCAAGGACACCCAGGCGTCCCGGGCATGCAGGAGGCAAGTGGTTCCTCTCGATGTTGGCCTTCCCAAAATTTACTTCTGCATACCAAGCCCTAATTTCCCAGAAGCTCAAAAGAAAAGGGGGGAATATTAAGACAGAGCATGCCTGTTTTACTTTGTACGGCTCTCCACTGTTTGATTATAACACAGACTTACAAATTGGTGCCGATTTACAGTCAACTTTCTGAAAAGCTTTCACCTGATGCATCAGCTTTCGGGAGGTCAACACACAAATGACCTCCCCCAATCACTGAGCCTTTCTAACCCACCGGGCTCTAAGCTCAATCTTAAATCTGTTTTAAGAGACTGCGTTCCTAGAGCTCTCACAGGCTAACCTAACTTGGAGATTTTAAGCAGCATAGTCTTTTAAACATAACCAACTGGTGAAGTGATGTTCACAACATTTTCTTCAAATCAATATTACAAACTTTTTTTTTCTTTTTACACTTTTAAAAATGGCAATGAAAGTAAAGATTCAAAATGTATAATTCTGGATCACACTTGATAATATAAAAATGAGAATAAAATACTTCTTCCTCAAAGACCAGGTCATTCAAGCAAAAGGAGAAGCAGCTCTATAAACTAAAAATACACTTTCTTCTTGGGGAAAGTGGGGATTTAACTTTTTGCGTGATGTGGCGCCTGCGACTGTCGCCAAAGGCTCAGCAGAGCCTGATTAATTGTTAGTCTAGGGGGACTTTTGTTGGTCACGGACCAACGAGCTACGTGAATTTTCACGGCTGTAATATGCTATTGCAACAATACTGAACTGCGCTTCCATTACAGCGGCCGCTCTAACACTGAGCAGCCTGACAGTGTGTCTATGCAAGGGCGTGCCACCCCCACCTCCTCCTGCGTGGGTGTAGGAAGGTGCTGCCTGGATGGTTTCCCCAAGGACTTTAACAGTGGACCAAATTAAAGCAAATTGGAGGGGACACATCTCTCCTTCCCTTTCTCACAGCAGTCTAAGCCCTAGCCCCCGTGGCTGTCTGCCACTGTTGGAGAGGCCTGAGTGGACGACCTCAAGGTATCCTCAGGACCAAAGGTCCCACACCATGGGTAAGGTCGAGGAAGCCAGAAGGCCCCTGGTGCCTCCACTGATCACCACTGGGAAAGCAGAAAATATTCCTTTCCACAACAGTCTGAGCTTCCTACAGTCTGCCCTGGGGCCTTAAGCTGAAGGAGAACCCAGTGTCCAATGGTCACGCCAGGTATCCAGAGGCCCCCGCCAGAGCGCACAGGCTGTTCCCAGCTGGCTGCCATTCACAAGGTGGGGAGAGAAAGCGTGGTGTGGACACGGGTGTGTGTGTTACTGGCTGCGGACTGGAAGGACCTCTGCTTGCCGCTCCATAGGGAAGACCGAAGCCAAACCTATTACTTTAGTCATAAAGGTTTAATCATTCGCAGTTCAAATGTTGACGCCTCTTCCCAATGTGTTGAATTTTTCACATCTAAGTTTTTGAGCTAAAAAAAAAGAATTCCTTCAGATGAAAAATGCTGCCAACCAGGAAAGGCATGTGGGGGCTACTGGGGGCTACTGAGGTCTGTTCCTTGAAGCCCTTCCCTTCTCCTCCCAAAGGCTACATACTCCACTCTGATATTGATATTAATATTAATTTGTCATTAATACTAATGTTTCACTAACCAACTAGGAGTATTTTGAAATATCCAATTTCTCTGGATAGCTAAACCTCAGGTTCCACTATGAAAAATGTTTTCTAATGATGGCTTTCCAGTAAGCCAGACAATGCAGTCAGGTTCCCATTAGTTCAGGGGGTTCATACTTGTATGGACAACTGGCCACCATGGCAGGTCACGGTCAATCCAATTCCTGTTCTTAGGACACCCTAGCGTCAGCTGACAGCCAGGCAGGCTGAGTTGTGGGCGCCTGCTGGGGCAGTAAGAGGCAATACGGGTGTTTATTTAATGTGATTAATTTAATTTTGAAACAAGTAATCCAATGAAAGTAGTGGGTGTTGTTCTTGGTAGGTCACTGAGCGAAAGAACAGCTCCCGCCACCCGCCCTGCCTACCTCCTCACCCCAGCCCACATCGCTCCTTATGCATTTTTTAGTTGTGCTCCTAGTGAGGACAAGGGGTGCTGCTGCGTTCCCCAAACTCACTCCTGTGATTTCAACTTGCTACATCTAGCTCTGTGTCCTAGAGGCCCTCCTGGTTTGTTCCTCATGTCTGCCTCACACACGGCTGGGAGCCAAAGGAAATACCAGCACTTCTGCGGGGTCTGAGGGCCAGTTTGAGGCTCTAGACATGAACCGAGTTGAGGGCCATCCTAGGACAGTTTTTATATGACATGGTAGCCATGACAGATGGGTCTCTGAGAAGCTGTAACCACCAAAGCCTGCAGGACAGTACCCCCGGGGACACAGCCACATGCACGGATGTCACCCTGTCCCCAGCATGCAGACAGAGGCCTGGGCCGCACCACTAGTTGTATGATCTTTCATGCAATCTTCAAAAACAGACGACATGCAAATTGCTAGCAGGCAATCAGAACAGCAGACATCTAGAAAACACGAAATGTGTGTGTGCAAACGTGCCAGGGGTGTGCATACCAACAAGACACTCTGTCCCATCAGATGGCAAACTTAAGTTGCCGTCACCCTGTTTCCCTGCTGAGGAAAGGTTGGTAAAACGTGAACTGCCAGAACTTTCACGAAAAACAATATAGCAACAAACTTTAAAAACTAAAATTCACACGTCCTATGTGAACATTCAGTTCTAGAAACCTATCCCACAGATGCTGCAGCCCGAATGAGTGATGTGTGATGTGTGAGCACGGGCACAAACCCGGATCTGCCCACCCCAGGGTTAGCTGTGGGGTGGGGTAGGGAGGGGAGGGATGGACAGGACAATGGTTGGAAACACTTTGCACAGCCACAGGTGACCAGGAGAAGGTCTCAAATCGCAAACAGCCACAGAGGGACAGCAAATACGCAAAGCCAGGAGAAACCAGGTCAGGCCTGCAGCACAAGCCCCATTTTGACAAGATCAGCAACGCATCCGTGCTGGCGTTTGTGCATATGACTATTCTGTATCGAGGTAGGGAACACACTAACCTCTACTAGCTAAAGAGAGGAAAAGAGGGAGAAACAGGAGGTGAGTAAAGCAGGTGACAAGGGACTCTTACAGGACGTCCCAGGGAAGATGGCTGTGTGCATTTGCTCACTGCCTGCCACCTCCATGGAACGTGAGCCTGGAGCAGGGAAGTCAACCCTCAGTATTTTGTAATATACAAGTGTGTCAAGACCCACTAGAAAAGAAACTGGGATTACTGGTGAAGAGGATAAGTTAGGGTCAGCCGAGGATTCCAGGCATAAATATCCTTAATCCCCAACAATTAAAACAAAAGGCCCCAAGTACAGTTTAAGTCTATTGTAACTTAGAGCCCACATTCTTCTTTCTTGTTTATAGTTTTATTCTTCCAACTGTGTTTGTTCCAGAGCAGTTTTTAACCCTAACTTACTGGATGGGCAGCACCACTGCAGGGGAGCAGGGGCTACCGGGACAGCACCTGACCCTCAGGCCTGCCCAGGCCCTCCTCATGAGTTCTCTACTCGAAACTCTTTCACCCACCCTGTGGAGGAAACACCATCCTCCTTTCTACAGATGGAAACGTCTACAAAGATCCCATGTCTTGCATACAGTTCAATAGCAAAGAAGTTCCCCAGCCAGAGTTCCTGAGTCTGCTCTGAGAAATACACCGGTTCTCATGGCCTACTAAAGGCATCCTGCCCACACACTGTGCCACAGATGTGCCATCCTGCACCACCCCCAGGACATGCCAGTCAGCAGGGCTTGCCCTCCTTCCTGGCTGCATCCACTGTGCCAGGACACATGGGGCACACTCGGTAAATATTTATGGAAAGCATTGAGTCTCTGCCCCTCAGTGGGCTTGACCAGAGCAGCCCCAGCAGTGGAGAACCTCTGCCACGCCGAGCCACAGCAGGCCGCCACTTCCTCTGCCCACTAAAGCCACACAGACCATGACGCATCCCCCATCCCAACCCCGACAGGGCCTCATACCGCCACTCAGTTTTTCCACCTTGGACAGCTGGAGTCAGCAAATGCGCCCTGTAGAGGCCGTGGAGCGACCACGCTTTCCCGGCCGTGTGAGGTCTCCATTCAATATTCTTTTATTTCCTGCCACCCTCTGAAAAGGTAAAAGCACATTTAACACTCCAGCAGTACAAAAACAAGCCTTGGATCAGATGGAGCCCACGGGCTCTAGTCTGCAAATTCCTGCCACAGAGGGAAAGGATGAAGCACGGGAACAATTAAAATGACCGTGTCACCTTGAGGTTTTGGATAATCAGAAACAAGACAGTGGAAGGAACAGCCAACGAATCTGCCAGATTTCACAGACTCCTTCTCAGAAGAAAAGGCTTCGGACATGTTGTGAACACGCTGATGACACTTCTTTCTGGACCTATGTAAAGTACAGGTAATAAAAATGACAGAATTAAACGTGGATTTTCTTTTACTTGCCAAAATCTGAGTGAACTAAACCAGCACGTTTTACTCGATTCCCACTGTAATGTCTGCAGCGTCCCCAAGGTTCCCCGGCTGAGGCCCGGCTTTCCAGTTGCAGCCCTGCAATTTCACGCGAGGTTGAAAGCCAGATGAACTTTTAACCAGAATGCCAACCACTACAATGGTGCAATTTGTAAAGAAAGTTCCTTTGCAGACTCAGCTCGGAGGTAGCAGGACACCCTGGGACCTGAACTTCCTGACACCCAGCGCTGGACGTCCCCTCTTCCCGCCAGCTCCACTGCTCACAAGATAAAACAAGGTACCCGTCCGTGGTGCAGAATCTTCTAGCTATTTATCCTGACAATCTATAGGAGAGAAAAACCAGCTGAAGGTTTAGGGACAGCTCCGAGGCCCACAGCAGAGACGCTGAGCCCAGCCCAGATGCCTCCCTCCGCAGCCGTAGGCAGCATCTGCACGTGCCCCACTAAGGTGACAGCCAGTCCAGAAGCGTTCTCCTTTCCGGCTGTGACCCACTCCTACAGAGCTCGTGGAAGTCAAAGCTGGAGGCAGGAAGATCAGTCTGACTCCTGAGCAAGGTCATGGCCTGAAAGATAAATGCCAACTGGCTGATTTAATTCATCTGAGAAGCATGTGTTTGAGGGACAGATATTCCTCCATGCCTTGAGAAATTAATCCTATTATTTTTGTTACACATTAGTTCTTAAGGCAAGACAACGTTCTGATAAACAAGACTCCTTCCACCCAAGGACTGAGTTTCTACAGAGGGTCCCGCCTACCCCAGGTGTGGTGGAGCTGCCAGCAGAAACTACTGTGACCCACACAAGCACCTGCCCCAGGGAAGTGCCCAACCTCTCCCCTGGGACGAGGGCCCCAGGCCCAAAGGCCAGAAGACTCCACGTAGAAGAGTGCTCTCCAAGGCCATCTTGGTTAGCTCAGGTTTTGTTATATCATTCATGAAAACTGCCATGAAACTTAAAATTTAAACCTTTAGTTAATGACTATGATAAAAAGAAACTGACTTCCCACAAACAACTTAGCTGGGGAAGGGACAGGGATGGCAGGTAAAATTAGGAATGTCTGGCTTTACTTCGTGCTACTACTCCAGATGGACCTCCGAATGCAGAAAACACCACACCAGAACTCAGCCGCGTGTCAGGATTTAATTACATGTGCTACCTTCACCCCGGAGTGGAGAGAAGGTGAGTGAGGATGTCCGCTGCCCTGTGTACCCAGAGCTCTTTCAAGACCCATAATCTGGCCTGTGTTTATTCAGCTGCACCAGCTATAGACCTGTGTCTGGCTCACTCCTTTAAATATGGGTATTTGTCTTAGTTTGATCATCCCTACCCAGGCCTGCACAATCTCCCCCACAGGAAACTTGTTAGATGCTTCTCAAAAATTAGAACTAAATTCTACAGCAGTCTCTTCATTCCTCTGCCTTATGCGAAGACAGGTGGAGCTTCCTGACAGCTCATTACCAACAGCCTGATTACTGCAATTTCCTCCTACAGGATGATTAGATAATTTTAAGTCACCTTCTATGCTGGCATCAGGGATTTAAATTAAGAGCAGAGCTGAGCAACTACCATGGTGGTTCTAACTTATATATAGGAACACAGAGACTTTTGAGAATTTAAACCAAGCTCTAGGCCTCACCCTAAGAAGAATATGGAAATGCACACATCCACACACATCATCAACGTTTATCTGATTCTGGGGAATTTCAGATCCCTCTGGAGACCACCAGGGACCACAGGTTTCAAACTCTGGTTTAAAGTACCAGTGTGGGTAGACCCCACAGAAGGCGAGGGCAGACAGCTGGGCACACACACGTGCCTTCACAGGGATTAACAAAGAAGTAGGCATTTTTTGAGAAAATCTAAAAACAGGGACAGACATATCCTTCTAAGAAATTGAGTCCTGGCTGAGAAGAGAAAAATCCCAAGATTTGGTTAATGGTTGGGTGAAAGGAAGGAGGTCTCTTTGTCTCCTCCAGGAGACCATTACTGGGCCTTGCTGTTCTAAGAAGATTTCTAGACTTTGTGGAGGCTGGGCTTTCTGTGCCTCCATTTTCCTACAAAGGGACTCAAAATGGATCAAATGTTATTATGGCATAACATATGGATGAACTGACACAGGGTCACAGGGCCCTGGAGAGGACCTGAGAATACAAGGGGGGCCTTGTGGGCACAGTGGGTGGGTCCTGAGTGAGAGGTGGGCCACACTGCTCAGCTCCCTCCCACCTCACCCCACACAAAAGCTCCAGGAAGCTTCTTCTGGCCCCCCAAGGCAGTAATCACAGACATCCCCTGGATGTGCATAATTTTACCGCCACAATCACCAGTTAACTCCTGCAATTCTTTCCCCCAAGGGCAGAGAGTGTCAGTGGTGGAGAGGTGCACCTGCTTTGGAGACAGACTCTGTGGTAAGAGGGATTTCTGCACCTAGAAAGTCATCCCAGGGTCGTCCTGCCTGCTGCCCCCAAGGCTTCTTTAATCCTGATATCATGGACATTGTTCTTTATTATGAGCGGGACCAATTCTGTACATTCCTCTGGCGTGTTGGGCAGGAGAGAGCTGTGGGACCCGATGATGGCTCATTCCATCCACCAGTCACTGGACAGCTGTGGAGGCACCTGACGGAGCCGCTCAGGACACAACTTGCCCAGGACACACCTGCTGGGCCTGTTACCAGGACAATCTAAGGTTCTAAAGAGCACGAGAGTTGTGATCTATCTTTCATAAGAAAGTGTAATTATATGACTTAATACAAGGAAAAAAAAAAATGAAGAGCAAGAGAGCAATTAACACATTGTTGACCAGCAATTTTATGCAGAACTATCATCCCACGTCACCATACCCTACATTACCCTGTGTTTCAAAAACTACAAGAGCAACGCAAGTGAGAGCCTGAGTCAATGCACAAGTCAACTCATGACCCGTCAACAACGTTAGGAGTGAACGTAACTAAATGTGTCTTAATAATCTGATTTAAGAAACTTCCTTAAGTAGATTTTCAAGAAACTTCTCCACTGAGCTCTTTTCACCTTCAGTATTCAGGTTACTTCCTTGAGGCACCAGTCGTGAGACTCAAGACTGTTTCTTTGGTGTTGACAGTTCACTTTTAAAGAAAAGCAGAGTGGGACTGAAACGTCTTGTATTTCCTGAAGCCTAAGAGAGTGTCGGAATGTGATATAACACTCCTGTGCTTTTAACAACAGCTAATGATTCAAAGCAATTCAGCTTAAATATAAAGGAAAATAAGAAGTGATGTATTCCTCTCTTGGATCCATTAGCAACCACACAGGGCCTGCATCTCGGGAGTCTTTGCCAGACACCCACCATATTGTGCTCTAGAGACCTCGAGGGGCCCACCGGGGGACCATCTGCCACAGAAGGAAGAAATACACATCCCGACAGCTGATCAGGACTCACTTTTCCAAGGTGAGACTCCGAGCCTTGTCAAGTAACAAGTTTATTTCACTTACAATTATGACTTCTAAGGGGAGGAAATTTTAACAAAGCTCATTGTACACAAGGAGCAGAAAAACCTTTTCTGATAAGCCACCAAGTGGATGACCAGAGTGTAGTGTGTCTGAAGACCTTCCCTACAGAGGGCAGAGGGCACTGGAGGGGAGAAGGGGCAGGGGCTTCCAAACTGTTCAGTCTCACCTTCAAGCGTTTGAATCTCTAAAGAGCTTTGTTTCCCATGAGTTACAGCTATTGATATTTGCTCTATTAGAAATTAAAGCTGGGAAATTTTTAAAGTATTTTAAATTCTTTTAAAATTATAAACTGATTTCATGCTTTTATAAATAATACTTTTCACAAAAAACTTTAATAGAACAAAAACATTTCTCTAGGAGTGGCCCTGTTTTACGTTTCTGAGACTCTACAGCTGTCTTAACAGAGGCAGGCGGACTTTGCTTCTGCCTCCCAGGTGGCTCCATGCGGAGTTTGTCTGGAGCGTCCCAAGAAGATTCATTTTGGATCACTGGGATATTCTCCTTTGATGTTACGTCAGAATTCAACAGGAGGTGGTTCCTGCGGTGTGGACCCCGAAGGCTGACTAATCTTCTACATGGTCACACTAAGACCCGTTGGTCTTGCATTTTCGGTTTTTACCCAAACATCACTTTGTAACATTATGCATCAGTTGTTTGGAAAATACCAGCTCTAAATTACACACTTCAATATACTAAAAGCATTTATATTAGCTGATACGATGCTACTATCAGCAGAAGATTTTTAAAATACTTAAAGGCTCTCAAGCTTCTAATTTTCACCTGCAAGCTCAGATGCTGTCATTTGGTATTGGTGACAAATAACATCAGCTCTTTTCCTTGAAGTGAGAGGTTTACTTTTGAGAAGATCTCTACCAAAACTCCAGGTGTGAGTAAATACAGGTGTCTGGTCAGTTACACTTTCCATGGTGAAGATATTTTCCAGGACATCCTGGACAGATGGGGGCTGTTCTGGCCCACAGCATGACTTCCCTCACACTCGCATTTCCCCTGCTGCCTACTCAAGAGCTCGTCACCTGTGGTGCCGCAAGGAGGACATTCCGAAACGAGACTGCCCACGTGGCACCCGCGGGCTGGTGAGGAGTGATGGCACCACGGCCTGGCCCAGGCTCTGGCATAGCATCTCCCCCGCCGTTCCTCTGGACCGTGTACGAACACACAAGGCCCTCGAGGTCTCAGCATTATTATGAGACCCCGAGCCAGGCCTGGGAACACCACACTTGGATACCCTCTGACCTGGAAGGCTGTATTCTCAGGGAGACGGACAGCAGAGAAGGCAGTAGCCCACGTGCGCCCAGGAACAGAGGCCTCTGACAAAAGGACTCCGGCCTGCAGCCTCCAAGCCACACTTATTTCTCTGTGTCTAGCTAGCGGAGGTCTGCTCTGGGAGAGCTGCTCACACCCATTCCGTAATGCTGCACACTTGCTTTGGGTACTTCCAAACATTGAAAACGGCACAGTGGTGGCCCATGCCGCCTCATGTAGGGAGCACCATCCTGCCCAAGCCCCGTCCATCCACAGCCCGCCTCAGCAGGCCACCACAGGTGCTGGCCTGTGGAAAACCCAGGGCTTGGCCAACTTGTGGAGTATTCCCAAACACTTTCAAGCACCACGTTGTTTTCAGAGACTTTTTTTTTTTTTTTTTTTTTTTTGTAGTTTTTGGCCAGGGCCGGGTTTGAACCTGCCACCTCTGGTATATGGGGCCGGTGCCCTACTCCCTGAGCCACAGGCGCTGCTTTCAGACACTTTCTGACTAAATAGCCATCTTGTCAGAGCCACACACCCTCCAGATCCTGAAGGCGATTTCCTAGCTCTCCTCGCCAGCCAGTGGGAGAGGCAGGAGCAGCTCGGAGTTTGTTAACCTGCCCATTGCACCAACATATTCCTCATAAGGGGGTCCCTTTCAGTAATAAAATCAAGACTGTCATTGCTACTACAAGAGTCATTGCATTTAGAGCGCCGGTAGACCGTGGATGTGAAACCTTAATGCCTGCGTATCCTGTCTCGCTGCACCTTGAATGCTGATACCGGACTTCTTACAGAGTTTCCAGCCTCTCTGAGTGTTTCATTAGACTGTGAATGGCAAATGACACACTTTTCCAAGTTTACCTTCTCCTTCTTGGCCAGATCCACAAAAAATAAGATTCGTACTTTCTTGCCTCTGCCAGCAATTGCATGGCTGAAAACTATTCATTGCAGAATAGAAAGAGATTCGTCTTTTGCTCTCGTATAGATTCACAAAATATAGAGAAAAATCTGCTCACATCATATCTCGTCTCTTTATTCATTAAAATTTAAACAATGCTGAGTGAGCCGCCTAATGAATTAAAATTTCAGATAGAAGTCTTCAGTCCGTGTAGAACAAGGGGTTCCAGGTGCTTCTGGGGGGAAATTCATGTAAACACATCTCAGTTTACTGAATGTGCTTAAAGCAACTGAACTCTAAAGTGACTATATTTTTACACTAAACTTATTATGTTAAAGATGTGTTTCCAAGGAAGAAAAAGACAGAAGGCACATGCGAAACCTTTAGGTGAGTAGAGAAGGCGCCGGGGGCTGTTGTATAGACCCAGCCAGCCAGCAGCACTGTGGGTTCTCACCAGGAAAGGGCCAGCCTGCACGACAGCACCTGGGCAGAGAGCGCGAAGGGGCGGCCTCCGCCCTCCCGGGATTAGGCAGGGAAGCCTCAGACTGGGAACCACAAGGAGACAGAGCCAACAGGGCCCAGAAACCCACCTGCTGGGAGCGGTGGGGGAGAAAGAAAGGATGGGGAATTTGGAGCCCAAGGGTGGGGAGCCAGAGGACTGTGCCCAGATGGGCCCTCGAGCCCTGGTTTGGGTGAGGAAGGGGCGACCTTGTCAGAAAGCAGGGTGGGGGTTTCGGGCACATGTGTGGGATACAGGGCTCCAGCACAGGGCCACCCTATCACTGTCTATCGCAGGTGGGTCCTCCGAGTCTGACTTGAGTTAAATCACTACGGAAAGTTCCAGAGACCAGATTTTTTGATCCTAAAGGTGAGTCTAATTTTTGAGTGTTTTATACTTTTTGTAAAGGCCACCAGCAGCTTAAAAACACTAACATCTTATTTCACTGCATGCAAGTCATGATGTGACCACAGAAGCCAGATCCTACCCAAGTTTGCCTACAAATCTCAAGGTTAGGGGTGAGCGGCACCTGAGCTCCGCGGCGGCCCAGGTGCACCCCGGTCCGGGCCCGGCACCTGCTCCCTGAGCACCCACCACAGCCAGAGAGGAAAGGACGGCGGACAGGAGGAAACACTCTGCACCCCCCCCGGCCACGTGGTGTGACGTCCTGCCACGGAGCCACCATGAGAAGTCCAGTGGGGAACAGAGAACCACGTGTCACACTGGCAAGAACCAACACCACTACCTCCTCCCTGGCTTCCTGCACACCACAGCACAGGCTCCACGGGCCTGCCAGGAAAGAGGGAGTGGTGAGAGTGATGTCAGAACCCCAGCCTCCTCCAGTCAGCAGCAGCAGGAAAGTATCCAGAACCCCAGGGTTTCAAAGCCTTTGCGCCAGGCTACTCCCAGGGACACTTCCATTTCCCCTCCCCTGACAATCAGAGCTGGTGTCTCCCAATTGTCCTGAAATACGTCTCCATTCATTAAGCTCTGCAGCTACGTAGCAGGCATGCAGTATTTACCACAGTGAGCATAAGGATAACGACTCCTCTGTTGAGCACTTCCTAGTGGTTTGCAGGATGTGAAGTGTTTTCAAACCCTGCGGCGGCCATGGGGGTGGATGTGTTGCTGTCATCATCACTCCACAGAGCAGAGGAGGGAGGGCTGTGGGAGCTTATCCACCAGCACACACCTGGTCTGCAGTGCAGGGGAAGTGGACCCCGGGCTGCAGGGCAATGACCTTCACAGATGTCTTTAACAGAAGGAAAGCAGTGGCCCACACACTGCCCCACACTGCTCCTGCTGTTCCTGGGTGCATGAAGTGTGGCAGGAAAATGAAAGATATTAGACAGCAATGCACCCCAAATTCAGTGGTTACAATGCGAGGAAGTTATTTATCCCCACGTTCCTTGGGTCAGGAGTCCAGGTACCTCTTGGCAGGTTCTCTGCTCAGGGTGTCCCAGGCTGAAATCAAAGTGTTGGCTGGCTGCAACTTCAATTCTCAGCGGCTGCAGCGCAGAGCCCTCTTCCAAGTTCACTGTTGTTTGGATGAGTTCATTTCCTTGCAGCTGTAGGCCCCAGGTCCTGTTTTCCTGCTAGCTGCTAGCCAAGAACTTGGCTGGAAATGGCTGCCTGCAGTTCCCTGCCAGGGGCCCCTCCTCTCTCAATGTTGCCTCCAAAGTGGGAAATAATCATCCCTAGACTAAATGTGCTCTAGTTCCAACTAATAAATTTTACAAGACCCAAAAGGATAAAACTGTTTCCATGTAACTTACATAGCAAAGCTAAAGAATATTTTTAAAAAATATCAAGCGTTCAACCAAGTAAAATTCACATATAAAGTACCCAATTAAAAAAATACCACAGAAGCACACAAGGAAAATACAACTGCTACATGGAGGGGAAAAAATCAAAACCAAGCCCAAACTAACACAGATGTTAGAATTAGCAGACAAGGATATTAAAATAGTCATTATAACTGTATTCCACATGTCTAAAAAGTAGAAAAAATGTAAGAAAAAAAAGACAAGTGGTACTTTTAGAGATGAAAGGTGTAAATACTGAGGAGAAAGGTGCTGGATAGCAGTAACAGCAAATTAGATGTTAAAGATGATCAGGGAACCTAAACATGTAATGGAAACTATGTGAAATGAAACACAGCAAAAAAAGACAATTAAAAAAAAGTTAGAGAACTCTGTGGGACGATGCAAAACAGCCTAATATATCTATAATTGAAAGCTCTGAAACACAAGAACAGAAAAAGTAGGTATGAAAAATACAGCCATGATTTTCAAGTTTTATAAAAATTCTACCCTTTCTAATTCAGAAAGCTCAATGAAATCCAAGAAAAGAAACATGGTGGGGAGGGGGATAAAAAAGCTATACCAAAACACAAAATTATCAATTTGTTCAAAAGCAGTGATAAAGAGATCTTAAAAACTAGGAAGATAAAAGTGCTATGCGTAAGAATGAAATTAAGAGTGACTGCAGATTTCTGGTCAGAAATAATGTAAGTCAGGGGCAGTGGAACAAGATCTTTAGAATAAAAAGAAATTCTATACACAGCAAAAAATATCTTAAAAGACTTTTTCAGACATACAAAAACTCTAAGAATTTATTACCAATAGGCCTTAAACAAGAAATATAAAGTCTTCCGGACAGAAGAAAAGTAACAGTAAGTAGAAAGAGCTGATGTGGAAGAAATGGAACTCTCATTACTGCTGTAAGCTGTGATGCCACGGCACTCACCTAGGGCGACATAGTGAGACTCTGTCTCAAAAAATAAATAAACAAAACTTTAAATATGGTAGCCCCCACTTATCTTGCTTTCCACAGTTTCAGTCACCTGGAGTCAAACATGGTCCAAAATATTAAATGGAAAATTCCAGAAATAAACACTTGGGAAGTTTTAAATCATACACCACTCTGAGCAGCATGACGAAATCTTCCACCCATCCTGCCTGGGACGTGAGTCATCGTCTTGTCCAGCCTGTGATACTCGCCCACTAGTCACTTGGTAGTCATCTTGGTGATCAACTGCTGTCAAGGTTTCACAGTATGTGTGTTCAAGTCACCTCTATTTTACTTAGTGGCCCCAAAGCATAAGAATAGTGATGCTGTTAATTATTCCACTTTGTATTAGTTTTTTAATCTTTACTGTGCTAATTTATATACTGAACTGTATCACAAGTAAGTATATACAGGAAAAGACATAGTACAGTCAGTTCTCCTTATCCTTGGATTCTGTGTCAGTGGATTCAACCAGTCATAGATGGAAAATACTCAGAAAAAAAATTGTATCAAGTTCCAAAAAGCAAAATTTGAACTTGCCACATGCTAAGTAACATGTTGGATCCAGCAATGATGTCAAGTATATGGAAAGACCTGCATAGTTTTTATGAGGTCTGACAATTAAGTTTGAAACTCATCCCAGAAAAAGCACAACATACTTCACTGCTGAAGACCATCATGATCATCCTGGAAGTTCTCCTCTTGGGAAGATGAGCACCAACACCAGTGCCTAGTCTACACTTCAAAGCAATTTTACAACTGTATTTCAGGAACGACCAGAGCTGTCATTTTTCAGCACACAGAAACATGCAATAATGATGCCCCTCGGCAAGACATGTCCACACAATGACATGAACACAGCTGGGAGACGCTGATCTGCTGAGGTTATAAAACCTCACGGAGTTGTTTTTGTGCAATGCTGCCAACGTAGGTATACAGTGGCAAGTTCCCAAACTTGGTCAGGTCTCGTGAGACAACAGCTCCAATGGTCATCCCAGAAAAATAGTTCCAAAATTGCTTTGAAGGGTAGACTAGGCACTGGTGTCAGTGCACAGCTTCCCAAGAGAAGAACTTCTAAGATGACCATAGCGACCTTCGGCAATGAGGTATGTAGTGCTTTTTCTGGGATGAGTTTGTGAACCTAGCTGCCAGACCCTGTATGCAAATACGACTCCATTTTATCTGAGGGCTTGGGCAACCTTGGACTGTAATATCCCTGGGGAGCCTGGAGCCAGTCCCAGACACCAAGGGATGACGTACGTGCAAAGTTTGGCGTCCGCTGGGGTCACGGGAACGTATCCCCTGATGCACGAGGGGGAGCTGCTGTGTGAGCACTTTGCGTGTCATTTACACCCCAATAACACTGTTTTTGACAAAATAAACAGCTCATCAGCTTCACCTTCCTGCTATGGTCTTCTATAACTTTGGCTCCCATCAACTAGTCCACTCTGAGTAGAAGCCCCCCTTGCTAATCCCAATTTGATTACCTGCATCTTCTTTACACAGTGGGGAGTCATACCTGCTAGGAGGTCTAAACGCAGACAGAAAAAGTGCTGGTGAGGACGGGAAGAAACCGGAGCTCTGCACGCTGCTGTCAGGACTGTGAACTGGTGCAGCTGCTTCAGAAAATTGCAGGCAGGTTTCTCAAAATGGTCAATGTGGAACTGCCATAGGCCCAGGGCAAGCACATGACCACAAGTCCAGAGAGGCCTCATTTGTCACAGCCGAGAGGTGAAACCCAGCAAACACCCCTCAACTGAAGGGGCGGATAAGCAACGTGGTCTGTCCACAGGATGGTACCATTGGACTGTTACAAGGCATGAAGTCCTGATGCTTGCTACCACCTGGATGAGCCTTGAAAACATGTCAGGCGAAAGGACCCAGTGACAAAAGGCCACGGAGTGCATGGTTCTGTTTGTGCAAATGTCGAGAATAGGCAAATCCGACAAGAGGTAGACCAGTGGGAGGCCGAGGCTGGGGGATAGAAGATGAAGAGCGACCACTAATAGGTACAGGGGTCCTTTCTTGGGGGATTAAAAAGCTCTAAAGTCACGTTGTGGTGCTGGACACACAGCTGTATTAAAACCATCGAGCGTGTGCTTCAGGTGCGTATCGGAGCATGTGAACTCTATCTCAATAAAGCTGTAAGATGAAAAACAAGCTCCATATCAAAAGATGACAGTCTTACGTGATTCCTGATATGAAACCATCTCATTTGTGTTGGCAGTTAGAATTTAAGATACCTGTCGGGCCCCCCAAGCGCAAGCCAAGCCGTCTCAATCTGCCTGCTACTTCAGGCCGGGGGGCCAGCTCATCATTCCTCTGTGGGCCACGGGCCATCATGCCTTCATTCTATTTCTAGAAGAATCCCCCAGCAACCATGCTTTCTAATCCTCCTAAGAGCACTTCACCTATGCCGAGGCGACGGCGGTCCAGGCCTGCATGCCCCCCATTCCCTCTGCCTCTGGCTGCTGTGGGCACACGGACTCCTGCCTCTGGCTCATCAACCCGCCGATCTTCACAGCACCCCACAGCAGCACTCTGGGCCCCGCCGGCTCTGGTCACCACGGGGGCTCACAACATGCTAAGGGGGTGTTACCCACATAAGAAAAGCTTCTGTAAAAGGGCAGAGGAGGCCTCCGTGTTGCAGCCCATCCAGAGAAAGGCCCGTTTACCCCCCGTAAGGAAGGAAGTCTGTCTCTCCACCTGCCACCTTGACCTACAAAAACACCATCTCAATCCCAAATAGGTTGAAAATTTAAGAATAAAGAAAATTAAAAAGTACTTGGCTTACAAAAATATCTGACAGGTAAATAATTAGCTTTACTTGTTCCTTTATAAATTTCCTTGGGACCCCAAAAGATTACCTCTTAAAACAACAAATTATGTCCTGAGATGATAATGGGTCTTTTGCTGTCTTTATTTTTATGTTGATTTCAGAATAATTGTTTACTGTTAGATTGGTTAAATGTTTAGCTATCTGGATTTCCACCTGATGTTAATTTAACTTATTACTCCAAGTTAAATCGAGTACACCCAAGGCAGTTTTACAGAAGCTCCCAATATGTAGTTTATTGTGTTTGTTCCTTACTTCGAGAAGCCACACAGACCTCTTTTCTCCCCATTGTTATGGAAGGAAGCAAGACAGCCCATCAGAAAGATATAAGATTTTTTCCCTCAAGATTGTTCATCTTTTGTGCCGGCAATCTGTCTTTTAGGAAAGATAGAATAAAGCCGATATTTAGGTATATCAAGTGATTCAGTGCAAGCATCTCTCAAAACCATGATCAATATTCTCATGTTTTTAGCACTGTTTTCAGTCATAAATATCTTTCCTCTAAAAAAGAAATAATTCTCCTTTCAGTCCACAGCGTCTGCAGTCGATACAAAGCCCCAGCAGCAGCCACACTAACCTGGCAGGGCACGCGCTGGAGGAGCCCCCTTCTCGCTAAATCGCCAAGAGCCTGCCAGGGGTAAAGCCCCCAGAGAAGTGCGTTGCCAGAGGAGGAAACTGTGCTGAGAACTCGGCAACCAGAAAGGCTTTTATTCTGAAGCATGCATGGTCTGTACCGAATTCCAGTTTCCTCCGTCCAGCTCCACCAGGGAGAAAGAGGCAAGACTGACTTCATAGCATAGAAATAACATATAATATACCTTTAAGGTCAAAACCTGCAAAGGTTACACAGACCACAAAGGTTTAAGAGGCACACAATTAAATGTGTTTACAGGTGTTAGCAATACCTGCCCAGGTAACTTTACTTAAGAGTTACTCTTTGTAAATGTGCCAGCCACTCGTGGAAATCAAGAGTACAGAAGTACGTTGCACTGTGGAAGCGAACACAGGTAGGTCACTTTGAACTAATTACTGAAAACAAACCACTGTCAAATAGGTCAAATCGCAGCGTTGGCCACACGCAGTAAGTGTGTCCGGGGAAGCCAGGTGGGCACCTGTGGTGACAGCCCCAAAACATGGTCCAGACCAAGGGAAGCTGCTTCCAGTCACCATCAAAAGGGTCCTTTATGACGTCCTTCACATCAGAACATATCCCGACACTCTGGTGTCTGGAAGGTTTAAACGATGGTCAGGGCAGCCATGGCGGCCCCCTCCCTGCAGAGCTTGATCTGCAGATGGACGCAGCCGATCTGTGAAATGCCGAGGGCACAATAAAGTCAACGGAAGGCTGACGGGCTCCACCCCCATTTTTTAACCATTAAGAATAGAAACTGCTGAGAATAAATTTCTGTTTTAAAATGCTCAGCCAGGGGATCCCACTGAAATGGTTTTGCCTCCAGGTGGGTCTGGGGCACCGTGGCTGGGTGACCACATAGTCACAGGTGTGTCCTCAGCACAGACAGTGCCTCTTCCTCTATGGGGGGTCGGGGGTGCCTGGAAGACCAGACACAATTTAATAGTCTCAGGTTTTACTTCTGAGAAGTCTCTGTACTTCGGCAAGTAGCAAAACACACCAACATTGATCATTCAGCTTCTGGGTGCCTTGTTTCATCGGAAATCGTTACTTCACTCAAGTGACAGACAGCAGGGAATGACGTGTAGGTGGCTTATTCACCACACAGCCTCTGCGGCCCAGGACTTCGACAACAACCTGGAGTCCCGCTCTCCAAGAGAACCACTGGACAACAGCAGGACCCCAAACTCGACGGCGCTGTGCCTGTACCACCCCGAGCTCTGTGAAGACTCAGGAAGATACAGGTTATGACGGCCTTGGACCGGGGGCCGTGTGCATGGCAGTGCCATAGAGTGGACACGCTCACCACTCCAGGTTGAAGCCCACACTGTAGGTGCCGCGCCTTTTTGACCTTACAAAAGAGAGTCATTTTTCCTCCAGAGTGTTGTGCTAATGCTGCTCTGTGGCCAGGTCCTAACTGCAGACATCCAAGAACCTGCCTTGGTTCTGGGACTGTGTCACTCCGCCCATAGATGGCTGTCAGCATTAAGGACACATGTCTTGAAAGAGCAGGCGTGGCTCCTGGCAATGTCACCAAAGGTAACAGCTCTTGGTAAACGTTCACAGTAAAGATGCAGATGAAACATGCTTCCTCGGGTGGCCCTGTCAGGGGGTCAATGTCCAGCTTCCCTGTGCGGCCGGCAGGTACAGACACAGCTTGGTGGGGGGTACCAGTCTGGGGAAGACGTCTGTGGACGTCTGTGTATCATAAGCCAGAGGGCATGGGCCGCCCAGCCCGGGAACGTCTCCCAGACACGTTGCAGACCCTCCCAGGAGCCCTCGGCTCTGTGGCCAGCCTCCCTGCATTGACATCCTGTCTCCACTTCTGAGGACCTGTGTGACCTGGATCAGTTATCGTACTGATCCATGCCTCAGTTTTCCCACCTGTCCCACCAAGTGGTTGTGGAGACTGCGTCAGATTTAACATGTAGACCAGTTTCAAAGGTGCTAACGGTGATGGCAACAACAGACCTAGCATCCACACTTCTTCCCGTTACCCTGCAGGCTCCAGCGCTTCACTGGGGACACATCTGTCCACCGATGGGGGTGACTCTTACTTTCCCCCCTCTGGGATACGCGTGTGGCTTAAGAACCAAAAATCAGTAATTAAAATGTGAGGCGCAGTGGCTCATGCCTGTAATCCTAGCACTCTGGGAGATCTAGGCAGGTGGATCCCTTGAGCTCAGGAGTTCAAGATCAGTCTGAGAAAGAGCCAGACCCCATCTCTACCAAAAATAGAAAAACTAGCTGGGTGCTATGGTGGGTGCCCATAGTCCCCCTTGCCTTAGCCTCTCGAGTAGTTGGACCACTTGAGCTCAGGAGTTTGAGGTTGCTATGAGCTACAATGATGCCATAGTATTGTATCCAGGGCAACAGGATGGGCCTCTGTCTCAAAAAACAAAAATAAAACAAATGAAAATAAACAGAGTTCTCTGACACCAAGAACCCCACCCCACCCCAGCCCGAGTCAAAGGAAACACATCACTCCTCAGCCAACCCTTCCTCCCAGGAGCCCAAGCACACAGCCGACCCCCACCCAACTTTGGAGCGGTCCTATGACCTTGGCAGTTCAGAGCTCCTGTGCTCACACACGGTGCCTTTTACCCTCACATCCAGCACAGGTCTGTCTAGGGAGCACTGGTGGGGGTCCAGGGAAGTTCAGTTCTTTCCCTTGTTTTAATGTTATCTTGAGGGTATAAGCAGGCTGAGAGTCGCGTGGGGGAAGTCACCTAAGAGTGTGGAGTGAAGGTATGGCTCTCAGCCCTGCAGCTCATCCTGCTCAGACGTCCTCAGGGAACCCATGGAGCCTGCCGAGGCCACTTCCTGGGCTCTTCCCCCCCTCTCCTGCCTGCAGCTCTCAAATGACAGAGAGTCCCTTGCTTGATTTGGACAAATGTCAGGCTCTAGTTCTGATACTGCATGAAAGGGTCTTCTGGAACTTGTAACGCATTCTGTCCTTGGTCTGTGCTGGAAAAGCCCGAGTAACGGAGAGTCTGTCTGAATCACACCCAAGCGGCTCCCACGGAGCCTCCTCGGCAGGGTCCCCCTCGGCATGGCGCCCCACACCGTGTCTGTGGGAAGAACTGAGTGGTAATGGCCCAGGGAGGTCCGGAGCATATACACACCGGGTGCCATCTAAATGTTGGCTCCGTGTGTGAGAGGAGCAAATGAGTAAGCTGCAACAGACACCCCCACGCTCCGTCTCACAGCCCCCTGGAACCAGTTGAGGGAACTCAAATAGAGCTCAGCTTATATTGCGTCATAGCGAGCCGTCATCCAGGCTAATTTCTGGGATGCTGGTGGCCTGGGGACGGCCTCTGCAGCTCTTGGGTACCTGGGGCCATGGGCCTGGATGATCACATGCTCTTTCTCCGGCCTCCTCCTTGGGACCCTTCCTAGCTCTGTCTGCAAGTGTCCCCACTACCTGAGAAGCCAAGTATAAATGCGGGGCCCTGTTTTGGGCACCACCTGGGACTCCGCATGCAGGGAGAGTCTGCAGCTTCACAGGGCCGCCTCTCTCCTCCCGGCTTTTAAAGCACTATGATCCTTTGACGGGCAGATCTTTTTCACCTACTTGCAAAAGGTCACAGCTGTCTTCTAGACAGATGAAACTGCTTGAAGCCTGGGAAGCCTAATAAATAGGAGGTTTGTGTACTTTAGAGAAAAAATGAAAATCAGTACCTGACAACATCACACACCAGACCTTCTAAGGAGAGGGCCTCCCAGAACCGCTCACCTCGGCTCATCCCCGAGGGACCCTCTCCGGACCAGGAACAGTGTCAAGAGCTTCCTGCCAGCCACATGTTTAGTTCTGACAGCCTCCCCATGAAGAAGGTATTCTTCTTCTTGTTTTATAGCAAAGGAAATGAAAACGTGTAGGTTAACTTTCCCACCAAAATTGTGAGTTAGTATGCGAGCTGATGTCTGAGAGATCCCAAAGCTGATAACTGCCACTAACATTTACTTCACCGCCGAGGGCGAAACCACTGCTCGCCGATGGTTCCCGAACTCACGGTATTAGGTGTCCACAAGAAGGAACTCAAAATTAACTAGCCCAAATTCATTCTGTATCCTGCCCTTTAAAACACCCGTGCTCAACTGAGATATCACCACTGTGCCAAAGGTAATTTTTTTGTCTTTTTTTGAGCGTCTCCCTCTGTTGCGCTCAGCAGAGTGCCCTGGCATCACAGCTCACAGCAACTTCAAACTCTTGGGCTCAGGCCACCCCCTTGCTTCGCCTCCCAGTAGCCGGGCTTCAGGCACCTGCCACAACACCTGGCTAGTTTTTCTATTTTTCGTAGAGAAGGGGGGTCGCACTCCTGACCTCAAGCAATCCATCCGCCTGGGCCTCCCAAGAGTGCTGGGATTAGAGGCATGAGCCACCATGTCTGACCAATAAAGATCTTTCAGCATTTTTGAAGTGCTTTAAGAACAAGGCGTGGGGAAAAACCAAACAATCATGAAGCCTGTGTAAAAGCAGGACAGGCCAAGTTTCACTAAAAGACACTGGAGAAGGACTGGAGAGAGGTCGCTGCAGCTTGGGCCGCCCCCACGCCACGCTCCTGACCCCGGGGCCTAGCGCAGGCCCAGGTAAGCGTGGGGCGCAGCTGGGGCAAAGCAACTGTGAGGGGGAGGCAGCAAGTGAGGAGGAAGCCTTACCCCTGCCCCACAGCTCCCAGTCTGGATTTTCAGAATAGGTTTCGTGCCTGGGAATCAAGACAACCGGCCTTTCCTCCTGGCATTCTGGAAACCGCTCAGCTAATCTGCATCTCGTTTTAATTCAATGTGGAACATTTATAAGATTTTTAAGCAATCCTAATCTATTATTAGGTCACTAAAACAGAAACCCAAGTTTCAGCCTTCCTGGGTAACAGAACTGAAGTTCTCTGGACCATACTTAGTAAGTTAAAGTTGTAAGACACCTGAATTAGGCGATGATCACAAACTCACAAGTGACCAAAGTCAACAGCACTTTCAACTTTATAAAATGCCTTATCTCATTAGGAGATTTACACTCTAGAGTGACATTTTAAATTATGTCGTAAAACTGCTAGTTTTTGAAAAAGTGATATGAGAGGATAATGGAAGAATATCTGTACATTGATTAATAATCCTAGCTACCCTGTGTAGGTCCCTTTTAAACAGAAGGCAATCTGCAAACTCATTCCTCCACGTGATTATCCTGTGAGTTTGTTATTCCTAGTCACAAACAGGGAGTACACGGAGCAGAGGCTGGTGACAGCCGAGATCCCACAGCCACCAGGGTTGAACCTCTCATCCAGTGCTCCCACTCCCCAGGTATCAAGGATCCATAGCCTCCCCTTTCACGTGTCACTCTCTCTCAGGAATGAGGGTCTTAGATATAAGATCTGAGAGAAGTAAGAGGAAAAACTGGCTTTGAAATAGCTGAGACAGTAAAATTTTAACAATTTTATGGGAGACCTAGGGAACCTGTCATGTGATGGAGTTTACAACAAGCTTACTGTACACGTGTGTACACGTGCACAAGCGGGCTGGGGTATCCAACCCGGACCCAGGCCAACTCGGAGCAGGGCCTCTGCACACACCACAAGTCAGCGGGGAGAGTCCCTCCTGCAGGGAAACTGAGGTTAGACACAGGGTAACCTGCTTCAGAGCTAAGATTAGAACCCAGGTCTGCCTGCGGAGTCACCACAAAGAACATGGTAACGTCTCTTCCACCCCAAACCAGGATTCATGTACATACATTTAAAAGGAATAAAAACTCATTGCTCAAATATGACACTAAGTCACATATGCATCAAAGTACTAAATTATTCATTAAAATCTTAGCAAAAGTTTTCTAAAACTTTGCAGAGAACCGTTCAGTACAGTGAGTTTGTTATAAACCCCTCAAGAAATAATGTTATGTGTAAACACTGTTCTAAGAGTGGAAAGGGCTGCCCTGGCTAAGCTAAGCCAAGACCAGTGAGCCAGTGATCGTGTCTGAAAGTTAAAATGCAATTTCAGGGGGCCAAAAAATAAAAATAAAAAATAAACATTGACTCCTCTTAAAATGCCGTTAAAAGTAATTACCCCCAAAGATCAAAAAGCTAATGGTAGACCTAAAATTTAGATTTACCTAAAACTACACATATTTGCTAAAACTTTAGCACATAAATTCTGCAAATGAAGATAATTGTGCATAAATAGCAGTATAATCTGTGACAAATTAACAATTACAAGCTTCATCAATCCCTAAACTCCAGGGATACGTTATTTGGTTGTTGGGTCAGGGTATTGAGCTTACATATATATATATAGTATTGAGTTAGATCTTTCTGTCTCCCTTCAAAATGACTCAGAAAATTTTAATGATATAAAAATCCAATTATCAGAATTACAAAGTAATTTATTTAGAATCCAAGGAAACAATTTTCAGTGATCTTAGAACTTTTGTAATAAATATTAAATAACCTAAATTTTGTACTCTTTCATATAAGAAAGTAGCACCAAAAAATATGATCAGGTGTTAAATAATAAACTAGAAAGTCAGTCAGCAGGCAGTTTTTTTTTCCCTTTCTGTCCTTGTAAAATGTGTGCAACCAAAAAATCAAGTCATTCAAAAGGTAATGAAAATTCTTAAAAGTATTTGGATGAAAATAATGATGGGGTTCTATCAAAACTCCTTAAAAAGACACATTTCAAATAAATCAAAGATGAAAATGTGCAAACCAAGAGAGTGGCAGAAAACAACATGAATGATTAACAAGAATTAAAAAAAAAATTCAAAGTTCAAATTGCCTCCTGTAAGGATGCTGTAATAGTTCAAATAGTTCGAAGCTAGCTACAGGAATAGATTTTAAAAACCCAACTACAAGTGTGCCAGTTTCTAATTCCTTAGCTTTGACAAATGTGCTATATTTATTTTAGCTGGGTGAAGGGTACACTAGAACTCTCTATACTATCTCTGCAATTTTTCTGTAAATCTAAAATTTTCCAAAATGAAAGGTTAACAAATCTAGCTTCATTCAAAATTCTGACCAAAAAAATCCATGGACAACATAATAGAAATCATCTTTCTTTAATATGCAAAAAATTCTTACAAATCAATAACGAAAAATAAAACCCAATGGAAAAAAATAAAGCAAGCCTTTTACCAAGGAAACACAAGTGACTTGGGTGGCACCTGTGGTTCAGTGAGTAGGGCACTGGTCTCATATACCGAGGGTGGCGGGTTCTAATCCAGCCCCAGCCAAACTGCAACAACAACAAAAATAGCTGGGCATCGTGGCAGGTGCCTGTAGTCCTGACTACTCGGGAGGCTGAGGGAAGAGAATCACCTAAGCCCAAGAACTGGAGATTGCTGTGAACTGTGATGCCACAGCACTCTAATGAGGGTGACAAAGTGAGACTCTGTCTCTAACAACAACAACAAAACACAAGTGACCAATAAATACAGAAAATGATGTTCAACTTCAATTAAAATTCCAAAATTTAAAATAAGACAATTTGCAAAGATCTAAATTTTAAATTCAACTTCTCAAATTAATATACATAACTTGAACAAGTAGACAAAGACCTCTACATAAGGATGTCTATAATTAACTCTGCTTCAAATAGTTCCAAACCAAACAAGGAAAAGAAAAAACTCAGAAAACTCACTGTATATGAATAGGCACATTAATGTAAATGATGGACCATCACTTGGGTGCGTGTATATACAACAAAATAGGCAGTCCCATAGAAAGAAATGGCTATCCCAAGCGCGCTTTGTAACAACCAGTGGTGGCAGGCTCCATCCCCAAATTAACATCACAATGAATTACATTTCAAGATAATTTTCTATATTAATAGAAGATTAATATCTTTGAAGTAGAGAGATTTGACTAAATTCGTCAGTTTATTTCATTCATTAGCATCCATAGTTTAAGTTTTCAGCATGTGCAAATATTACACTTAATTCTAAATTGTGAAAAGCTGGAAAAGGTATCGAGCTCACAGGAGAATCCTGTGATGGGAAGACACTTCTCATGATTCTGGCTGATATAAACAATTAAAATTAAACTGGCATCCTCGTAAGCTAATTGACTTAAATTCTCATCTGCAAATAACCTTAACATGTTTATCCAAGATTTGAAGAAAGTGTCATGGAATAATCATAGAACTACAGGTTTTCCAGGGTATGTTCCATAGAAATTGTTTGTTCACCTTAGAATTAGCAACTTCTCGTGCTGCCACCGGTTCGATGAAAATATTTCAAATTGTGTATAAAACCAGCACATTGTACCCCATGATTGCATTTATGTACACAACCATGATTTAATAAAAAAATTAAAAAAAAAAAAGAATTAGCAACTTCTCAAGGTTAATCTTAAATGCCAACTAAAGTTTTAACTGGAGGGTTAAATCAAAACACTTTATTTAAAATCCCCATACCTGTACCAATTTTTTGAAAAAAAGCAGCACTTGGATTGTAAGCATGGTTTGGATACATTTATCAATCCTAGATGTACTGACTGTAGGAAGGTTATAGCTTAATTAAAGCCCTGGCAGGGTCAGTAACGTTCATACGCAAGATGTTTCCACAGAGTGTCACTTGGGTACAATCAATTAAAATGTACCATGCATTGTTAAATGGAAAAATCCAAAACAAGGGGCCTGTTCTAACACTAAAGGTTCTTGCCTGCATTCAAAGATTAATTTTTATTTTATTCTGATGCATGCATATAAAAGTAATATTTATATCAGATATTCATAGCTTACTTAGATGATTGATATCAATTTCTCTTCATAATATGACCAGCGAATAAAACACACGGTGGTTCTAATATAAAGAAATAACATGTGACAAGGTTCCCTAAAACATTTCTATTTTGGACCTCACAAGCTAAATTGCTTTTGCTGGCCCCTTCCACCTCTTAGCATGGTTGACAGACAAATTGATCGAAACATTGGAAAATAATATGCTTGCAAAATTTCTCTGGGTGAGTTTTCAGTCTTTTGAATTTTTCATGCAAGAACAAAATGAAAGATTGCCTCCTTGATTTTCCCTCCATTACGCGGCCCCAGCTTATGTACTACGGGAACATACAATTCTTCAAGCAGCAGCCGTATGTTGTAAACAAAATGTCTAACATTTTTCATACAGCGCCCAAGCTGTGTGAAGTTCGAGGCTGGGTAGCAGGCATCTTTGCCCTGCAGATTATGCTGTTCAGTTACAATGAATTCATACATTCGGAGTTGCCTTAGGGCCTCTCGTTAGACTTCGGGGTGTTTATTACAGGAAATATTGCCTGTATCGTTTGAGGAGGAAGAAGGCTGGATGATTTGATTAGAAATGTTGACAGTTGAGGTGTGTGAAGAATATGCCATTCACTCACAGGCCCCCACTTCACTACGAGGAACCTCCATTTTTTATGAATGTTTTAAAGCCCCCTGCGAACTGCAGGTGCCGGGGACCAAGGAGAGACTTTCTGCGGCGTCTGCGGTGCCCACTCACTCACCGCACGCCCTGGATTCTGTCTCACCTGTTACTCTTAAGCGTGCCGACACCATTTCACAGGCAAACAGACAACTTCCAATTGTGCAGCCACGTGCAGCCGAGGCCATCCAGGAAACTCAAATATTCCTGTCTTACCGCAACACGCCCTATCTGCCCGCCACCCATAACTGCTTCTGCTCTGCGCTCTTCAGACACCCCGGGCCCTCGGGCTCTTATAGAATTTTTAAATTAATGTCTGTAGTATCATAGGACAGGAGGAATCCTCATACATTTAAATTTACACCTCATGAAAATTCTTATTAACTAAATTTTTTCCTCAATACTCGCAGGTCAAGAATCGATGAATAGTCAATTTTTTTCAGTCAAAATTAAACAAATCATAAAAAATGGCATAATTCTCAGCATTGCAGATTAGATTTAGTAGGTAATATCTGCCAGATATGAAAAACAGAACTCATTATGTCGCACTAAAATAATTTTCACTGCAGTATTTTTATTTCACTTCATCAGCTTCACCAGTTTCAGTAAGTTCGCTACGATATTTCACAAAATAACTTGGTCTGTAAATAGACCTTACAGGTACAGTCCCGATGCCCCCAGAAGCGCCTGGGCCGTGTGGCAGCACCCGTGGCAGGGGGTGCGGGTGGGCAGATCCGCTCTGCCAGCTTATTTGGCCGCTTAAAAGCAGCGCCCCTCATTACCAAGCTGTCACTGGGCTGGCTCTGGGCTGTGAGCACCCGAAACCCCCACCCTGATAGCCCGCAGAACGCACCACCAACAAAAACCCCGAACCAGCAGGGTGTCACGGGTTTTCAGTACAAATGAGCATAAGGGCCCTGTGTTCCTATTCTAAACCTGATTCTTGTACTATTTGGACTCTAGTTAAATTAGTTAATAACAACGTTTAAACTGCATGTGAACAGCCAGCAGGGCCTATGAGGTGACAAAAAATAACTTGGGAAACAAATACAAATGCCCCCCCCGGCAAAGAAAGATGTATTTAGTGAAGCTCTGGAGTCAGTCTATAATGATTGGAAGCAAGCAGTTAGGCAGGCCAGTACACAAAACCGCCACGAGAAAAATCAAAAGGGAAAATAATAGCGTGAGTGCTTTGCTCTGAAAGCAAAAGGTAATCTGCAACCTGCCCATGCCCCTGGGTCGTCACAGTGCTCGGGAGGACACTGCGCCCCGAAGTCGCGTCCAGTAAAGGTGGGCTGCGCGTGTCTGAAGAGGAGCTCCCCAACCGCGCGGGACTCTCGGCTCCGCCTGAAACATCCCTCCCCACCCAGTCCCCCGTCCCTGCTCTGACGGATGCAGGGCAAGGCAGAGAGCAAAGGAGTGAGTGCTCCCTTAACACAGCTCTGCTCGAAAGCTCTTAGCTTTTGGCCCACAAGGCGAGTCCTCTCACAGCCGAGACCAGGGGCGACTGAAGAGTGACCAGGTCAGGAAGGCCAGTCATAATGCAGACAGCGGAAGGAACTGCCCAGCAAGCGGGGGTGAGGTCTCTGAGAGACAGCTCTGGAAGACCAGTCTTTACCTTGGATAGTTCTTGCGCAAACCATTCAGACGGACAGCTAGGCGGGGTGCGGTGGCTCACTCCTATGATCCCAGCACTCGGGGAAGCCGGGGCAGGTGGATTGCCTGAGCTCAGGAGTTTAAGACCAATCTGAACAAGAGGGAGACTCTATCTCTACTAAAAATAGAGGAATTAGCTGGGTGTGGTGGCAGGCACCTATAGACCCAGCTACTTGGGAGGCTGAGGCAGGAGGGTTTCTTGAGCCATGATGACACCACAGTAACTCTGCTAAGGGCGACTGTCTCAGAAAAAAAAGAAAAAAGAAGGCTACTCCTGAGGGCAAATCTGTGTCAGGCTCACCTGGAGCCGACCGCAGGCCAAGACTAAACAGAGGGATACCACCAGTGTCACTCCAGTGCTCCCCCCACCATCACCACCGTGCAGACGTCAGGGAATGTCAGGCGTGTGCAGGCCTGGCGGTCTGCCTCTACCACCACATCTGAACTGAGGAAAGAATTCCCTGTCAGCAGACGAGGAAATCCCAGCTCAGCAAAGTTTACCAGCTGATGTAACTTGCCAAAACGGTGCGTTTGGGCCCAACAGCCTGAGCTACAGCCACCATCTCATGCCTAAGGGGGGAACTAGGCTGCAAGATGCCACTGCCCACCTTGTCTCCTACTGTAACAACGGAATCCAGAAGCCAAATGTGAAAAGTGACCTGAAATATGTCCCATGATGCAAGGAATGGTATGTAACATCTAGAAAGCCTGGATTCCTGGAATCAGCTTTGACCCACGGAATAAGGAAGACTGGCCGGCGCTAGGAGAACTGCCAGCAAGGCTGGTGCAGCATCAGGCAGGGATGAAGACAGCGGCAGAGCTGGGCGGGAGCGGGGCCAGCTCTGATCTGCTCCAGGCCCCTGGGAGCTGTCCAGGAGAGCAGCCCCATGCAGCCACCTCCCAGAGGTCTGGCAGAAACCAAAAGACTGTAAAAGAGACTTTACTTTTTTCATATATACTGGAAGAACTGGTCACCAATGGCAAATTTCTAAACTGTCTCCCATGCATCTCGAATTCTATTGCTTTTTAAAACTATCATATAATCAAGTGTTGGACCAAGATCAATTTTTTTTTTTTTAACTTGAACAGTAGAAGTTCTTTGGTCTCTCCTATGGAAATGTCTGATTCTTGCTTGCCTCTCAAATCCCAGGACATTTATCCCCCCCGCAAGGCTGCCTGAGCGAGACCTCCTGATGAGGAATGCCAAACGAAGAAAAAGAGAGACCCCCACAGCCCCTGTGACATCACTATTATCCCCTGTCATGATAGCACCAAAATGGTACTTCAAATCTTGGGAATGACATAATTACGGTCCTTTAAAAAAAAAAAAAAGGCAAAAAACCCTGAAGTGAATGCGGGAGGCTTGCAGGACCCAGTGCCGAGTTTCATCTCGCAGGAAATTAACTCTAGGATTTAAAATCTAAAATTACAGCAGGCTGGCTTCATGTGAAGTCTGTACTTAAAAATAGCCTGTGTCTCTCAGCATGTTCCTGACTTCTGCACCTGTAAATGGCTGGTTTGCATTTAAAGCATGAGTGTATTTCTCTAGATTATTTTGTTTTAACCTGCCTTAAAGTGCAACATTGCCTAGTATCTTAAAAAAGCTACCATGTGGAACAGTGGCATTCTGAAGTTAGGAGTGACAAATCCGAGAAAACCTCTACAATTTGGCTTCCATATCTCTGAATTGGTATTTCAATGACAGATGTTTGTTGCGGCAAAAACCTCTGTCAGAACAAAATTAGGTGATCTATCATTTTAAGATATGGTCTTCATATACTGTTTACTCAGAGATATCACTTGCCTCAAGCCAATTTTGACCAAGAACATTTTGTGATATGGAAGTGATTTGTATATCATCATTTTTGTGATAAATGTAGCTCTTGAACACAAAATAACCCACCATTCCACAGTATTACAGTTAAAACTCCTACACCAGTAAATCTGTACTAGTGGTTTTATTACTACTAAGATACTGTATCTAGACTCCAGGAGATTTTTTTCTCCCTTGAATAAGGTTGCCACTTTCCTGCCTTCTGACTGCGGACAGGACTTTTAATCCACTATCAGGACATCCTAAAACCTCTTCCCAGTTTCCGAGTTTCAGGGAGATGGTTCTTCTGTCGGCAGCGCCCTGGGTTTAAGGAGGGATGAGGGACACTGCCAGGCTGCCCGCTGCTCGGCAGCACCATGAGTCCTGGCCAACAAGGCCACTGGCTGACCACAGGCAGTCAGGGTGGATGACAGCTGGGGCAGTCACTCTTCAGGGACAGACCCACAGTGCACCTCAAAGCTGGGGCCTATTTTCCCAGGGGACCACCACCCTCTGGATGAGGGTGGCCGCTGACCCCACACACAGGCTGGAGGGGTGGGGAGAGGTTGGGGAGGCTGAGGTACAAAGAGAGGCGTTTGTTTCTGGGTTAGGAAGACAACAAAGCAGCTGGGATTATCCCTTTTCTAGGTTTCTAAAATTGAAATATCCCCACACACCTGCTGCTACTGAGCCAGGGTATCCAGGCAGAAACTTTAGTGACTTGGAAAGGCAGCACCATTTGTAACAGTTACATGTCACCTGCTAGGCACAGAGAGATGGCCTTTCCCAGGTATCGATCCACGTTGATGACGGATTCTTCACTGGATACCTGGTCTCGCCGCCCCAAACAGGGACCCTGCTACAGCCTCTGTGTTCCAAGAGGGCCTGCTGGCTCGCAGGTCTGCACACTCTGCCTGCTCCTCAGAGCAGAGCTCGGGAACACGGGCTTCCTGGGGCCTCTGAGAGACTCCAAAGCCTTCCCAGGGCACCCGGACGATTGCAGGCCTTTGCCAGGATCCAACAAACGAGCACAGCGGCGAGAGAGGTGCAACCCCTACAAAGTCACATGACACTTCGGTAACTCCAGAGCACAAGGGGTTTCTCGATGGTGCCCAAATCCTCTCCAGAGAATGCAAATTGAAACCAACTGAAGAAATAAAAAGAACGAGGAAAGCCCTAGGAACTTATTTTCTACACTGGGGATATTTCCAGTAACAGCTCATATTTTCATAGTTCAGTTTTTGAGCTACTGTTTGAGTTTGTGCCATCTTTTGCTTGCCTTTCTAACACCAGTCAAGAGGATACTTCCTCTTTATAAATGGAGAATAGATGAGAATGCCCAGGATGTGGCCCTTTGAAATCTCCATGGGTGATGAGGGACCCCAGCACTTGGTACGCCCTGGTCTCTCACCAAACACCGAGTGCGTAAGGGCGCTGTGTACAAAAGCAGGGCCCCACCCCGACACCCAGCTGTCCAAGTGCTGGCTACAGCCTATGTCACAACAAACAGAGGTAACACAGAAACACAACCAACTTTTCCCATCTCCTGTCCTCAAAGCCTAGGATCATTGAGACCCTGTCCTATACAGGTGTGCGTCGCCTGAACGGCACGATGGGGATCCTGTAAAGCCAGGAACAAGGACAAAGTCAGGGATGGGATGTATCTATATCGCATGCAAGTAACGGGCACCTCCTGTGTGCACAACCCCCTGTGGGGAAACTTGGGGCCGTGAGGGGGCATGAGGGCATGACCTTTGTCCTTACAGAACTCATAGGCGGCCAAGACATAACACTGCCATCTTCTTCTGGATGGCAGTGTGGTCGTCACAGACAGGAGTACGGGATCATCCACACGGCAGCAGTAAGAGGCACACAGGCTGGCAGGGCGCACGACTTCTCCTACACACCCCGGGCTGGCAATGCCCACTCGCTGAGCCTCTCTCCACCTGGTCTCTCATTCTCAAGGGACCTGCCACCAGCTTCTCCAGGTAATGGTCTCAGGAGTCATCCTTTGAGGCCATATCCCACTGACCAAGGGGTAAACAAACTCCACCTTGAGAGGTGCACAGAGGAATCGACAGGACAGGCCTGAAACTCTTGTCCTGAGAACTGCTTGCAAGGCTGTTTTCGGCTGGGACCTCGCCACTTGGGTTTTGGGAGGATCCTCTCCCTGATAAGAGAGGCTCCCATGACACGGAGCTGATGTTGAATAGCTGCTGTCCTGGGAGTCTGATGCAGTGTGAGCTACACAGAACCCACCTGACCTCCACCCGTTCACCCCACGAGCTGGTCTGCGAGCTCCCTGGCAGGCCCGCTGCACGCAGGCTGCCACCTCCCGCTGCTGGAGGAACTCGGAGTGCCCTGTGCGACGCCCGGCAGGCCCCCAGGAGAGCACCGCAGCAGCTGACGCCTGAGTTCCCCTGGACGGGCCCCTGCACCTCTTCCCTTAGCAGACGTGGCTGTGTGACCTCTTGTGATGAGTCACAGTTGTGGGTAAACTGTGGGTTTCGTCCTCCAGAATCCTCAAATATGCGGGTAAATCTTGGGATATCTGACTCAGAGGGGAGGCCAAAAAAAAAAAACATCACACTGCCAAGGGGTACTAAACCCAAGGCCATGCTGGGGCTGCACCTGAGATGGAAGCAGAAGAAGGGAGCAGGGAAAGGCCCAGAGGGTGGAGTTGTCCTCGTGGTCGGAAATAGGAGGGGCTTGTGGGTGCTGAGGGAGAGCTGGGCAGCTCCACCCACAGAGGGCAGGCTGATCTGAGAGCAAAGATGGGGCGGCAGCTCTGCACCGTCCTCTTTACCAGGTGGACAGCCCATATGGCCCAAGCCAATGCTCCTACACCAATGTGGAGCTGCATTCCCAGTACCCCAACACCAAGACATTGGCAGCACCGAGGAGAGAACAACACAGCCCAGGGACAATGCTCTAGCACCACTCCCCGCTCAGCCCTGGAGAGCCGGTGCCACAGGTGGGCAGGTGGCCAGCCAGGCTCAGTGTAAACGGCCAGCAGAGCCCAAACAGGAGCCAGCTAATCTCCAAAGAGGGCTGTAACTGCTGACCTGGGACAGACCTCAGTCTGCGTTCCTCGTCTGGGTGGGTCACGCTAACCTCAAGGTTCACCTGAGCCCAGACCCTGCTGAAGAAGCACCAGGCACTCTGGGGACCGAGGGGTTGCAGAGTGGCGACATTTCAACGCTCTGCACCACAAAATGAAATACTCCAAGTAACAGTTGATGACCAAAATATTTTAGGATCTCACGTAAGGGCTGCAAACGCACAGGGAGGTGAGCAGGGCTTGCTCCTGTACCCACGTTCAGCTTTCTTGGGGTGGAGACAGAAGTTCACAGGCTGGTTGGGAAAGAATTTATATCACCCTGCGTGCATGTACCTGCACAGGTGCAGCTTACCCACCGCATAATTAGCAATGTGTCTCACACAGCCAAAGGAACTAGAAATTATAGTTGAGCCTAACAACCTCTAAATTCCAATATTTTATATTCATTTTCAATATATTTTTCTTTCAGCCACAAGACAGGAACAGTTGAAACCTACAGTAGCAAATTCATCATTCAACAAGATATATTACAACACTCATCAGAGAGGCTGAGGGGTCCACACACCAATATTACATTTTTCTAACATATCTACTGCATATTATTCAAAGTGATGCTTTCATAGCCTTGTAGATCAGTTAAGAGGGTAGATTGTGTCTTTCACTATTTTTTTTTACTGTCTTTTACCTGTCAGTAGCTCAAGGTACCTATAATTCTTTAAATTGCACACGTACAAAGAAATTACACCACGTTGTGTAAGGTCCTCAGCTTCCCTGCTGTCTACCTGAACCCGCCCACGTCACCTCTGCACCAGGCCGACCTCGAGCCACTACCCAGTCTCACCATGCTCAGGTGCACAGGGCCCCGACAGAAGCCATGCATCTCATCACAGAGGTGGCAGGTCACATGGATGGACTTGGGAAGGGCCTGCTTTTTTTTTGTAGAAGTGTTCAGTGGTTGGGGAAAGACACCAGTGGCCTGGAGGGGTGTGGGTGCCTGTGCATGGTGACACCCCTACACCTTGCTGTGTAGGGACCCTGAGGGCAGTGGCCAGAGGTGGGTGCTGGGAGGCCCAGCCAGCACCAAGGAGGCAAGACAGGACTCCAGATGGTTCTGCCCAGAGAACAGCCAGAAGGCCACCCAGTTGGGCAGGGCGAGGCACTGCTGTGCCCCTCACCAGGCAGCCGTGTCCACCCTCAGTTGTTACGGCACTGCCTAACAGAACCCAAACCCGCTCATCCATGGTTTCCCTGCTTCTGCTATGTTCAGAGACAGAAGGCACAGCAAGGGCAGACCAAGGGTCCTGCCTTCATCTTCTGCTGGACATGCCGCTCACAGACATGAGTGGAAAAGTTCTCAGTTATTGGGCATTTGAGCCATTAAACCAGTACATTCCCCAAAGCACAGGATGATTCATCCTCACAATGATCAAACTGAGGCCTTGCAAGAACCAGAGGGGCTTTGAATCAAAGATTCAATCGTGTTCTGGGTAATTTTAAAGTTAAGTGTATTTAATTGCATTGCAGCACTCCAAAAGTTAGCAACCCATGAATGACACAGCGACTCTCCCCCAGCCGCCAGCCCCTGGCCTGACCTTGCCTTGGAGTGGGAAGGCAAAGGCCTGGTCACAAAACAGAGTTCCACATCCTCACACCGCATTCAAGCCTTTTGATTTTTTTTTTTTAAATTAATTTCCACAACAAAACTTAGAACCGTAAATCATGACCTCTTGCAATGGTGAAGAATAATTTTTAAAGAAATCAAACTATGGAGTATACGAAAACAGGACACTAAAGGTGGTAGCTGAAGTCACCACAGTGACAGTGGAGAGCCACACCCCCCAGAGAAACCAGGGAAGGGCCCCTGGCTTGGGACACCCACGAGATCAGATTACAGGGCCTAACTGGCCGGCAATGAACACATCGTGAGCCCTAAGCAACTCTAACCCGCGCTCACCTGCACCCCAGGCACTCAGAGCACACAGGGCACAGGGCACCCTTGAATACAGATGCCCTTCAACTTGGTGTGATGTTATCCTGCTAAACCCACTGTAAGTTGAAGATGTCCAGGTAGGAAATACGTCTCCCACACCTAGTCTGGTACACCTTGCAGCTTAGCTTGCCCTGCGCCTTACAGTGTACTCAGAGGACTCGCATTTGCAAAATCATCTAACACAAAGTCTATCTTATAATAGCGTTGAATCTCCCATGTAATTACTGAGCACCATACAGAAAGCGGGACAGAATGGACGAATGGGCACTCGGAGTGGGACCCACAGGATGCGTGTTGCTTCTGCACCACCACAGAGCTGGACAGAGACTCTGGACCACGTGAGTCTCTCTGAGGATGGCGCAATGACTCAAGCCTTACTCTGCACCCACCATGCGCTAGCTCAGTGCCTGGGTTCTCGGTCATTCCTCCCCAAATATCGCAAGCATGCTATTAAAGTCACTTTTACAAAGAGACTTAGGAAGGGTGGCAGGGCCAGGTGCAGGGCATGCGGCTGACAAGCAGCAGTCAGGGCTAGCTTGGCCCCAATGTCATGGACTCAGGCTCACGTGGACTCAGAGCCCTGTTCTGGCCCGAGCCACTGCCACCGAGCAAGGCTCGCAACGCAGACCCAATTCCATTGGCAACGGGAAAAGCAAGCTCCTACACAGCTGCTGTCAGAAAAATTAACACCCAGTCTGGTGACCCTCACACCTGCTTTCAAGATTAAGAATTTTACGTGTCTCACAAAAATGCCCATCACATTTAATGTGATTATTTCAGGAAGTTCTGTCTCTTTATTAGCAGAGGACAACTAGCAAACTATGTAATCAGCCACATTACAAGACTGGGAAATCAGGGCTCTGCTCACCCATCATAATCAAGTGGCCACAGAATCACACACGGGGACACAGGTGGGGACAGTGCAGTGCCAGCCGGCTGTGGGCGGCACTCCCAAACAAATACAACATGGAATTCTCCCCTCCCGCTCTGTATCAGGAGACTTTCAAGATGCTTAAAACTTAAGCTATAGGGTTCAGAGGGGAATGGTGACAGAGTGTTTTGAAGGATTTTGGTCATGAATGGTATATAATTTTTTACAACAAGTCTTGCTCTGGTCATAAAATACTTTATTCACCCACACCATCACGAGTCAGCACGGAGCGTGCTACAGCCCGCAGGCCGGCACCGCCACACGTCACCCTGCCCTTTACCTGTACGCTGAGCTGCTCCTACTACACTTGGCTCTTTCCAAATTTTGTTAGAGGGTCCATATTATACAGCTCATTGCAAGTGTTCTTAACTCTTAGACAATGACTCTGGAGTCAACAGCACAGCTAATGAAGTATAACACTTTAACAACAAATCATTTATAAGTCCTGGGTGCCGTGCGGCTAATGGAGGGAGTTTTTAATCATAAGCAAATGTAATCATTTATGTTAACCAGCCCATGGACCTGGTCACTGTAGCACAAACAGCCATTAAGCAAAAATTACGACGATAAGGAAATGCGACATTGCAGACGTAGCAGTTTAGGCTGCTTGTAGACTATGATAAACTCGGTCTTAGTAAAATGGAACTGGATTCTCTCTGTGTATAATTATGCTTGAGGGTCGACCCCATCTCCTCACAGAGAACTGGGATGTCGGCTAGTACATGACAGACAAGATACCACTTCGGCATCAAAACTGACAAAGTTGTGAGGACGGCAAAGTGTAACATGTGGTGACTTGTTTAACTTCTTTGAGCTGTTTCTGTGCCTCAAGAAGTGGCCACAGTGGACAGCAGTGGGGCTGGCAAGGAACAGGGACAGACTGGCAGCTTCTGCACCTCATTTAGCATCTGATGCAGAATAGGCTGCTCCTGGCCTCCTGTCTCGCCCTCCTGCACCTGACCAGGCAGACACGGGGGGGGGGGGGGGGGGCTTCCCCAGCATGGCCCCCCCCCCCCCCCCCCCCGTAACCCAGTGGGAAAAGAGGCAAGAGGGGGTAAGAAAGAGGAACACACCCAACCACCCACCCCAAAATAAAAAAAAAAAAATAAAAAAAAAGGAGGGTGACAAATAAAAGACA
>CAUYRH010004989.1:0-17698 GCA_963574655.1 Perodicticus potto
TTCCTGTCCTAAGGCCCTGGGCAGACTCTCCCTGAACTTGTTCATCAGTGTCACAAAGACCCCTGTCCTAAGTCTGGGCAAACATTCAAATATATTTTTTCCCAGTGAGCAGAAAGAGCTTTCCTATTTGCTATCTAGAAAGGTTGCTACAAGATTCAGTTGTTAATCCACCAGACACTGTGACAGTTTTCAGTACAGATGTGGTCAGACACAGAGACCAGATGATGTGCAGTTCCTACAACTGGGAAAGAACTTCAGGGCTACTTAGGGAACAGGAAAGTTTTCATTCAAAAATGAGGAGGGTGCCAAGGCCCCTGCTGTGTATTTAGAGACAATCCCAGACTCATTCCAGAGGTGTTTATGTTCTGGGGGTCCTTTACCATGGTCATGTGAAAATACAGAAGAGGGAAAATACAGAAGAGGGAAATTGTGGCCTGGAATTGAGGAGCCATCAATCAGTGTCTGCAAATAAAGAGGAAGAGTGTCCACCTCGTCATACAATGCCTAATGCTCAGAGAACCCTGTTTATCATCAACACTTAGAGTACAACTCAGGAGAGGTCAGACGTCCCATCTGTAGAGAACAGGCTTGTGCCCACCCTGCTGTGCACCTGCACCACTGGTGCCCCTGGTTAGTTACAGTTTCCTCGGTTCACCTCCCTGATTCTGCCTTACAGCCCAACATGTACAGAGTCACCTGCAGGACAATTGGGAGTATCTTCTCAGTTAATGGGAGCACTCACTGGCTGCATTCAGAGAACAGAAGTCGTCCTCCTTACACAGGGAGGCACTAATGCAGGGAGGATGCTGGGTGTCAGAGAGGTGCTGGTGACAGGGAGAAGCCAGGTGGCCTTCATCCGGTGAGTCCTGCAGGACTCCACCCACCTCCTCCTTCTCTTGGGCCTCCATATTCAGCCTAGAGGGATAAAGAACACAATTCAACCCCCAGGGATGGGACCGCAAGTACCCAGAACACCCTGAGTAGAGGCATTCGGGAAAGTCACAGATAGCAGGGACATGCCATCAAAGAGAAAGAAAAAGGATCCTTCTTTAATGTGGGATGGATGTGGGCATTTCAAGGGGGGAAATGACAGAGGAGCCAGTGCTCAGCGCACTGGCCAGACAAGGGGCTGGTGAAGAAGGGGAAACAACTGTCCCCGGTGGTACACATTTGACTGCCAGCACACACAGAGCATCAGAGAGGGGGTCAGCCTCATGCAGAGACAGTGTTGAGCATTCCCATAGCAGCAAAGTGGACACAGGCTCCCGACATTGGCTAATCAAGAGCTCTTGGAACGTCCTGGACTCTCTCTACCCATGTAATAACATGACGCAGGTATTTTTGGATGGTTACAATCCTTGCTCTAAAATCCCATCCACCCAATATGCAGACAGCAGTTGTTCCTGAGAACAGCCACAGAGGCGTAGATGGTAAGACTTCAAAAATCTCTAAGTCTGATTTCTTCTGCTTAGTTACTGAGAAGGCCCTTGAAGGTAATCAGCAATCTCATTAAAAGAAGCAGTTTTCCATCAGTTGAGTGAAAATCATCAAGGAACAAATAGTTGGCATGGACATATGTGTGGGATTCTGTGGCTACTTTGGACTTCTGGGAGTGTTCAGTGCGGCCCCTCCTTATATGTTACCCATCCTCGTCCAGGCCCTGTTCATGTATGGTACCTCAGGGCTGGGGACTCTTCTCCATCCTTGTCCTCCTCATCTTCATAGTTCTCTGCACACAAAGGCAGAAAAATCCAGTCAGACATTGAGTCCCTCCATATCACTCCCTAGAAACACAGTGACTTATCTGGGCAGAGAGACATAAAGACCTGTGTATGATGTCAGGACTCCCTGATGGGACTATAGCACAACTCTCTTATTTTGTATTTCAATAATTTTCATAATGTATTTTCTGATTCACCAGGTAAATTTTGCCTGATCTGGTGCATCAAAATCCTTGCACAGTTATGTAAATGGAAGATAAATTTTTAAAATATCATGTTTGACAGACACAATAAACTCATCCACCTCTCTCTTTCCACAACTGCAAAATTTATCTTTTGTTTTAAAAAGATAAACAAACTTTTATAAATAAAGATAGATAAACTTTGTTTTATTTTTTAATTGAAACAAAGTCTCATCTTCTCACCATTGATAGAGTGCCCTGGCATCATAGCTCATGGCAACCTCAAACTCTTGCACTCAAGGAATTCTCTAGCCTCTCTCTCCCAAGTAGCTGTGACTATAGGTGCTTAAAGGTTGTTTGTGACCATGGTAAGAAGTTTAAAAATTACTGTATCTTTCTTTGTACAAAACACATGGAGGGATCTTAGTATTTTTCATGTGACATCAGAATTTCAGAAGTCATCGCTCCTGCCCACACCACAAGGAAAAGCCTGAACAAACAAGACAAAAACAATTCTTACATCCTTCAGAGCAAATGAGTTCACGGGGCCACCTGCTACACACACTGGATGTGGTGACAGGTGAACACAGAAAATACCAACTTCTTAAGAGGGACGACCAGCACTCGTAAAGACATGGACCATATTTCATCCTAAGGTGTAATTGACTAATTGCTGAAGGATCAGTCTTCAGGTATTTGAGAAATAAAACAAAATGATACAGTCATATAAGTACCCAAACATATGGGGCATTTACCACCTGAAACCAACCATTTTCTCAAATTGGAGATTAGAGAAAAATCTACTAATTTCTCCAGTGGTAGGAACGTGGTATTATCAATTTTGAAATGTCCCAAGAGCATGCTGTTTTGCTCACAGGTCCTGCTCTCAAAACAAAAGATTGCAGGTGACCTTCACCCCCTGTGACTTCACAAGACCCTAAGAGACATGCAGGGAGGAGAACACCCAACTGCAGTCCTCGAATCTCCTTCAATCTTCCAAGAAGAATGGGTGGGAAGGAAATCCTGACTTCTGAAGGTCACAGCTGAGGGACACAAGCTCAGTGAGTGACTGAGCCCTGGCCCTCACTCTAGGGAATGTCTCCCCTTCTACCACATGTAACTGTACATCAGTAGGACTCCCTTGTGGGAAGAGAAGTAGAGGGATGGAAACTTTGAGCATAAGTTCAAAATAAATCCTAGAGATAAAAACATTTCAACAGAAATAGAAAATGACCTTGATGGACTCTGTGGACTACACATTTCTGAGGAGATCTTCCCTGAGCTTGAGGAAATGTTAATTCAATTTTTCAAAGACGAAATACAATGAAAAAAAGGAATAAGAACAAAAAATATTTAAGAATTATGAAATAATTATTGTAGTCTAAAATGTGCATAATTGGGTATCAGAAGGGGCAGAGCAAAAAAAAAATAAATAAATAAAAGGGAAGTATTAGAACTAAAATCTACGATAACTGAAATTTTTACCTAGGCAAAAAAGTAAAAGTAGGTCTGTACAGAAACTTTATTGTTGGGATACAGGTACAAGCTGTGTGCTTAGAGGGAAATGTATAATATTGGATGAAGATAAAATTAAATCTTTTATTTTTCTTAACTTTAAATGATCTAACAATTAACACTGTGATTAAAATAACGATAGAAATTCTGTATTCAGTGATTCTACTTGACTGGTAAGTAAACTGAAATCGCAGCAAAACTATTATGGAAGGGAGAGAAGAATTCAGAATAATCCATTATAAATAGAGTCACTAGGCTCAGTGCCCTTAGGACAGTGGTTATGGCCCCAGCAAAATGGACCGAGACTGGCAGGTTTGAGTTCAGCCTGGGACTGGTAAATAACAATGACAACTTCAATAAGAAAATAGACGGACGTGGGACAGAAGCCTGTAGTCCCAGATACTTGGGAGGCTGAGGCAAGAGAATCGCATAAGCCAAAGACTTTGCGGTTGCTGTGAGCTGTGACACCGTGGCACTCTACCAGGGGCAACATGGCGGCATGCAGTCTCATAAAATAAATAAATAAATAAAATAAAATAAAATAAAATAAAATAAAATAAAATAAAATAAAATAAAATAAAATAAAAAGGTAGGTAAAGAAATAAAGTGAATTTACCATTAAAGCAACATAGTGTAAGTTGAAAAATAGCTCAGATAAGATGTAAGTCAATATTGTGATGTCCAGGGTGACTACTACCCATAAGTATATAATTAAATAAATATTTAACTAACATGCCAGGAGATGAGAGAATATACAATCACACAAAATTCTCATTCCATTTGAGAAAACCAGAAAAGGAAGAAAAAGAGTGAAGAGTGTTAAACAAACCAACAATAAGAAAACTAGAAAAGAGGAACAAATAGAAAACAGTTATAAACATGGTAAATATTAACCAAATTATACTTCAAAAACTTACATTAATGGTCCAAACATACCTATCGAAAAAAGATTGATAAATTAGACAGGGTCTATGTTGTCTTCAGGAATCCCATTTTAATTAATATATGAGAGGTAGACTAAAAGAAAAAAATAAAGAAAGGTATACCATATTAATACTAATCGAAAGAATGTTCTACTAGCAATAATTTCAGACCCAGCAGATTTCACATCAATAAAACAATTTGCAGAGATAATTAGAACTATTACATAATGGAAGGGGATTAAATGTCTAAGAAGACATAAGAGTAAATATTTCTGTGTGTCCCCCATAAAAGAATGTCCAAATATTTTTGGAAAGAGCAGAATTGCAGTAAGTGCAAAAGTTCGCTATGACAGTTGGAGAATTCACCACCACTGTATTAGGGATTGACAGACCCAGAAAGTGGAAATTCAGTAAGTATGTATTTGAGCAGAACAGAATCATCAATCAGCTGGATAGAAGGAAAGAAATGAGTTGTACAGAATTATTCAAACCACAACACATATTCCGTTTTTTTTTTTTTTGCAGTTTTGGCCGGGCCTGGGTTTGAACCGGCCACCTCCAGCATATGGGGCTGGCACCCTACTCCTTTGAGCCCCAGGAACCGCCCCACAACACATATTCTTTCAAAGCTCACATGAAATTTTCACCAAGATAGACACCATTTGGGGCCTCCAAAATTTAAACCAGAAAACATAACAAATATACCCTTGGAATACAGTGGAAAAATACTAGGAGTCAGAAACAGAAATATAGCTGGGAAATACACAAATATTTGTAGATTAGACAAATCACTTCTACTGGGTCAATGAGGAAATCTTAGAATACATTTTAAGTTATTTGAACTAAATAAAAATTAAAACACAAATAATAAAAAAATCATGGTATACAGCAAAAGCTGAGCTTACAGGGAAACAAATGACAGTGGATACGTGTCATAGAAGAGAAAAGCCATCTAAAATTGATCATATAGGCATCCTGTATAGGACGCTGAAAAGTAAAAATACAGCAGACTCAATCATATTAAAATCAAAGACATCAGTGCACAAAATCACAAAACCAAAAGCTGGTTCCTTAAGAGCTCAGTGCAATTCCTAAACCTCTATTAAAGATACAAAGAAAAAAGGAGAGGAGACACAAACTGCTCTCCTGAAAAATGACATGGTGACTTTTACTGTATATCTTTAGGCATAAAATGATAGTAAAAAATAAAAAGGAAGACTTCCTAATTTATATTATCAGAGGAGCATTACACTAATACTAAGAAAAGATATAACAAAGGAATATTCAAGGCCAGTATATAGGAGCAGAAATTCTCAGTAAAATCTTACCAAATGGAATCCAACTATGTATGAAAAGAATTTCACATCACCACAAAACAATCACACCCCACAAACCTGGTAGTTAAGGGTGCTGCAACATTCAAAATTTAAAGAATCTACCATATCAACTGACTAGGAAGGAATGCATTTCCTCATATACATACTAAGAGAAAGAGTCTTTGACAAAATCCAATACTTCCTCACAGTAAAAAGTCTTGACAAAGTAGAAATACAAGAAAAGTCCTCAACACAATATAGGTATCAACTTAAATCTGTAACACCAGGCTCACTGGTGAGAATCTGTGTGCTGTCCCCCAAACATCAGGAACATAGGAAGGCCATCTACTCTCACCACTGCTATTGAACATCATACTGAAAAGTCTGGATATTTTCATAAGACAAGGTGAGGAGATCAAAAGTAACATCTCTATAAAAAATCCCAAAGAATCAACAAAGAGAGCAACAAAAACAACTTTTGGAACAATCCAGCCATTTGCATCAAGGTTGCTGGTTACAGAGTTAATATACACAATCAGTTGATTACTCAGATTTCAACAAACAACATTGGGGATTTGAAATGAACACACAGTGCCATTTAAATGAGCACAGAAATGATATTGTTAAGTAGGACCTGGTAAAATATTTACAAGAACATGTGAGGAAAACTGCAAAACTCTGCTTAAACTCAAAAATAATCTATGCCCATGGGGAGATACCCACTTGTGTGGTTATGGAGCCTCAATATTGACAAGAGGTCAGTTTTTCTTCACTTGATCTAGAGAGTGAATGCAATCTTATCTTATTGCCAGAAGTCATATTGCAGATATCAACACACCAATTGTGAAAGTTATATGCACAGTAACAGGACCTGAAATGCAGACTAAAATATTGAAGGGCAAAAATGACAAATGACTCATTGTACCCAATATAAGATTTGCCATGTAGCTACAGTAGTCAAGATAGGGTGGGCAAGTGATAGAACAGACCATCGGATCAATGGAACAGAGAACCCACAAGTAGAGCCACAAAGACAGAGTCAATTGACCTTTGCCAAAGGCATGAAGGCTAGTCATGAACAAAAGGTCATCTTTTCAACAAATGATGGTGGAACAAGGGAACCTTCCCATGCAAGAAATGAATTTAGACACAGATTCACACTTTTCCTATAACTTACCTCAAAATGGATCAGAGACATGGTTGGGGGTGGTGGCTCATACCTGTAATCCTAGGCCTTTTGGGGCCAAGGTGAGTGCATTGCTTGAGCTCAAGGGTCAGAGACTAGCCAGAGCAAGACTGAGACCCTGTATCTAATAACAAGCAAACAAAAAACTTGAGAAAAAGTAGCTGGGTGTGGTGGCACATGCCTGTAGTCCCAGGTACTAGTGAGGCTGAGTCAAGAGAATCGCTCAAGCCCAAGAGATTGAAGTGAAGTTGCTGTGAGGTATGATGCCACAACACTCTATGCATTGACACAGAGTGAGACTTTGTCTCAAAAAATGCACGTGTGTGTGTGTATCTAAGTCCATATCTATATGGATCATAGACCTAAATATTAAGTAAAAATTATCATATTTCAAATAATAACTCATCACTATTAACTCCTCAGCCATAAAAAATTAACAAACTTCTGTGGAGCCTGTGGCTCAGCGGGTAGGGCACCGGCCCCATATACAGAAGGTGGTGGGTTCAAATCCAGCCCCAGCCGAACTGATACAAAAAAATAGCTGGCCATCATGGCCGGTGCCTGTGGTCCAGCTAAACTCGGGAAGCTGAGGCAAGAGAATCACCTAAGCCCAATGATTTGGAGGTTGCTGTGAGCTGTGACACCACAGCACTCTACAGAGGGTTAATAAATGAGACTCTGTCTCAAAAAAAAAAAGAAAGAAATTAACAAACTTGTTGTGACTATACAATGGGAAATTGCCTCAGGAGATCTTCTAGAGTTAGGAAATGTTCCCAGCACTGTCTGCTATTCCATGAGGTCCCTTTGTCTTCACTGAGGTGCATTCATGAATATTCCATTCCCACACATTGTGATCCTGCTATATGTGATTCAATTTTACAGATAAGGACTCAGACATTCACATAGGATATACCCATCAGCTTCCCAGGCTATAAAGACAGCACTCAGGTCAGGCCAGAGGATCAAGCCTGTCATTCCTAGGACAGGACTGCTATCCCCTTACCAAGGTGACCTGTCACACCCTCCTGCTGTACCCTGACAACAGGAGAAAGGAGGCTATGTCCTCACCCCCAGGTCATGGTGCCTGAGGAGGAAGGAATGAGTTGGGACATTAGGAGCTCACCTTGACCATTTCTGTCCTCTATAGCCACTGACCAGCCCTGATCCTGTCATGACCTCAAATGTGACCTACAAACTTGGACAGATGGTTAAAGAGCCACAAAGAGAGTGGAGTGCTTTGTGATCCAGACACTTTGTAACAACTCTGAGTGATGAGGGCCTGTGGCCCCCTTACCTGGGCTGAGTGAGCCAGCAAGACGTTCTGCCAGCCTGCGCCCTGCAGCCAGCAGACAATGGAGGCCCTGCCCCTGGCTGCTCTCAGGGTCATCTTCAGAGAGGGTCTTCAGTAGAAAGGACACCTCTCTGCCCTTTTCTAATTTATGCCTCAGCTGGGCCAGCTCTCGGGCCTGATATTCAATGACCATTTGAGCTTCCCTGTGGACACAGCAAAAGGACATTTTAAAAGGGTCCCATGAACAATATATGATATGGCAGAGATTTCAGTGGAAACATCCCAGGAAGCCTTTGAAATGTAATCCTGGCACATTTCGGGGGACCTGCCGTTAGGGTCCTGGATATTTCCTTCGTGGTTGGACTGGACACCCAGCCTCACAAAGATGTGTGGCGAGGCCCAGGTGAGGTTGATTCATAGTATGAAAGAACACAGGTGACAAGACCAAGGAGACAATACTCTCCCAGGAAAATAATGAGAAGCCGCATTCACTGCAGAGGTGACTTAAGCTCAGTGTAAATGGGATGGTGAACATGCAACACGGTTAAGTTTTAATTGTGTGAATGGAAGGTGTACGAGTGCAGTTGGGTTCCATGGACACAGTATGCAGAGTGAAATCTGGGCTTGGAGTGTCTCCATCCTATAAATGCACATTTTGACTATACTAAGTGTTGCTGAGTTGTTCACTAGCCTTCTTTAATTAATTAATTTATTTATTTTTATTTTTTTCTGGAGACGGAGTAACATCCTACTGCACTTGGTAGAGTGCCGTGGCACCACACAACTCACAGCAACCTCCAACTCCTGGGCTTAGACTATTCTCTTATCTCAGCCTCCTGAGTAGCTCGGACTACAGGTGCCTGCCACAATCCCCGGCTATTTTCTTGTTGCTCAAACTCCGGGGCTGGGTTTGAACCTGCCACTCTTGGTATGGGGCAGGTGCCCTACTCACTGAGCTAGAGGTGCCACCTGCCTTCTTTAATTTTTTGTTCTGTAAATATTCCTTCATAATCATTATTTGAAAAGAGAAAACATGTCTCTGAGCAATAATTTTAGGCTGATTGTTTTGCTAACTTGTTTCATTACTGTCTGTTCACCACATGCTTACTGTGCCCATCCTACTCAAACCCCGCTCAGGGGAACTCTGACCTGCCCTAGCTCAGACACCCACTTCAGGGATTCCCACTCCTTTCCCCTGCCTCCCGCACATGGCCCCTCACCTGAGCTGAGCAGCGAGAGCTGAGTGCTCTGCCTGTTTTTCCTCTTCCTCATCTACCTTCTTCCCAAGCACAGCCTCCAGAAATTCCTTGAATTTCCTACATTCTGAGGAAAGATAGACACACCTGCATCAGTGGAAGACTGACATGCTGCTGTCACCACTACTAGGGAGGACACAGGGTCCATCTCCAGGACAAAATTGTCTGCAGTACCAGGATCTGTAGGGGGATTTCCACAACTTTATTTCTCAATTTCACAAACCCATGGCAAACCCCTTCTGAACCATGAAGGAAGAGAAGCTTAAAGACACTCAAAGTCACCTGAAAAATGCTTGAGTTGAGATTTAGGAGAGTCAGAATTGACAACCCATAAGGTCTGACCCTGAGTCAGGGGCCACTACACCAAGCTGAGCAGCCTCTGATGTATTCAGCACTCAGGCATGAGGAGTGACTCCTGCACAGCAGGAGAGGCCTGAGGACAACAGGACCAAGGGTCCCTTGTGCAGGCAACTAGAGAGCACACAAGTATCCGAAAGATGAATGTACTTACCTGGATACACTGGTGTTAAAACTTTAAGTCATTAGACCACAAGGACCTGGGAGAAAAATCCCCAAACCCTGTAGAGGCCTAAGTTAAATGACTTAGACTCTGCACTCACAGCATCCACTCCTGGCAGCCCTGCTGTGACAGCTTCACAAGCATTAACTCATGTGCTCATAACAACCAAAGAAATGGGTCTGGGAAAACACCATATGAATAGATGAAAACTGAGGCACAGAGAAGACCAACAACTCCCACTAGAGCCAGAGAAATTCCTATGGTCCCTGCTCTCCATCCTTTGACTTCACCCAGGTCCTCAGCACTGTTCCTTCTCCTTCCACTTCACAATCACTTCATATCCTCATATGATGACAACAGGGATGGGTGATAAAATTCAGTTTGTCCTTTCCTAAAGCCCTTCTTTATACTTTACAATTTTCACTTTTCCTGTTCAGAGCTTGTGATTTAAAAAAAAAAAAAAAAAAAGCCCAGTGCTTTATTGGAAAATAATTTGTAGGAAAATGATGCCAATTCAGTCTCAGAGAATAAAAGTTTTTCTGACCCTGCTGCTGTGCACGTGACCTGTTCCCATGAACCCTCAGTCATTACAGCTTCTCTTCACAAGGAGGACAAGGGCTGACAGTGGCCAATAGGACCAGAGGAAGGGACTCCCTGGCCCATGCTGAGTCACAGGGCTATTGCCCTCCTCCTTGGCCCTGTTCTCACTTGGGTTACACATCTCCTGGCTCAGCCTCTCAAGAGGAGCCTGCACCAGCTGGTTGTCCTGTGTCCCTAAAGATTCCCTGGCTCACGGGACATACAGTTGTGGGAGAGGTTCCCTGACATGTCCTGAAGAACAATGTCCCTGCCAGGCATGTTTCAAATGACTCACACAAGGACTAGTCTTTCAGGAGACAGGATCCCTCCCACAGGGTCGTACCTCTCCATGGAGTCAGTCAAGATCCACAGCGTTTTTTGGGAGCATGCTCCTTGGGAAGCTCTTTTAGAGCTAGGGCTGTGTTCTGTCACCACCTTCTTCTGGGGACACAGCACAGTGCTCTCCTACTGGGCCTCAACAGAAGCTTGAATTGAATGGAAGGCTGTCAGTCTCAGAAATTCAGACCCACAGGGATGCTCCATGATTGTAGGATTGGACACAGTGCAGAGAGGACCCTCCACACACCAGTTCAGCTTGTGCCTCAAAATAACAGGCACATCCCAGCCTGCTGTGGGAACAAACAACTGAGATTGTGACTTGAGTCCCCTCCCACTTCTCATGTGAACCAGGGTGAAATCCTTGTGCCTCAGTGTTTCTATCCTCAGGGAAAACAAAGTTCAAACACATACTTGTCCCTTTCCAGCAAAATATTCATAATCAAATTGGATAAAGGGAAGGGAAGAATGAAGTTCACTGAGGGTCAATTTGTTCAGACAGAAGACACAGAGAACCTCACAGTGAGGACCGTGACCCTACAGGACTTACTGTATTGCTGTAGCTCGTTAGCCAAGGAGAACGTAGTGGACTCTGAGATGACCAGCTGCTCTCTCAGGTCCAGCACCTGCTGCCTTTTCTCGGCCAGCTGTGACTGCAGTTCCTTGATATGGTCCCTGGTACTGACATTTGCCCTCTGCCTGCATGCAAGGTGGTCAGGTCCTGCCATGATGAGGATGGGAAGTAGAGGCACTGCCTGGGACTGGGAAGAAGAAACCCAAAGACAGGATGGGTGAAAAACCAAGGAAATCGAATAGGTTTCACCAGGACTGGGAGATGACAAGCCTGTCACTCTTAACTTACTGTTCGGGGCAATGTGATGAAGAGCCTCTTCACAGTTGAACAAAATTTGTACCAAGTTTACAGAGCTCAGAGCTAAGGTGCACCACTAGCTCATGTTCTCTGTAAAGTGAGTTAGGCAGAGCCCGGCCTCCAGGTAACAGCCTGGGGTTGCCATAACAGAATTAGAAGGTGGGGGTGTCACGGAACCTGAGGAGCCCCTGCTTTCCAGTTGCCTGGCCTATGCTGATATGCAAGCCATGTGGTCCAGTGTGAAGGTCACCCCTGATGGGGACACCCCAGGGCAGCCATGGTGTAGAGTGGTGCACCGTTGTGTGATGCCCACCCAGCCCTATCCAAGAAAAGCTCAGCCTGTTTCCTATGTTCCTCCTCATGCACATGTGAAAATATCTCATTGGATATTTTCCTCACATATTTTATTTTCCTTGAGGTTGCTAAGTAGTCACCTCTGCATGTCCTTACCACAAAAACAGATCTTAGGATGTTTCCTGAACTGAATACTGTGAAACTCTGTAATGTCCAATGTGCATGTCTCCCGCCATTCCTCTCTGCTTCTTCCTTCACACCTCCCACTCTGTAAACATTACAGAACCAAACTGAGTTTGTAATACTAAGGGGGAAAACACCTAGATTTCCATATGCTTCTGTCCTGTCTTGGTGTCTGGATGCATTCTAGTTTTGTGTTGGCTCTTGTTCTCTTATAGGGGAGGCTGTGTGTTCATAATTACACCTACATCACCTGAGATTTCCCTGCCACCCATGTCCTCCCTATATGGGGGCTGCTTTGAATTTTTATTTAACATCATGAAACACTATATTTTAAACTGGTTAGTAAAGGATATCATTGTACACCCTCATGTTCTTACAGCTGTCACAGTGATTCACAATGTTTAGGTGCATGTTGTTGAAAACATAAAGTCATCATCTATATTGGGAGGACGTGTAAACCTGGTGGCAGCTTTAAGGTGTTTGGTCATTTCTTCTCCATACTGCACAGAACAGGGATCAAGACCAAGTTCATGGGCTCAGTGTACATAGCTCAGTGATTAGGGCTCTGGCCATGTACAGCATGGCTGCTGAGTTCAAACCCAACCTGGGCCTGCTACATACAACAATGACAAAAAAAAAAAAAAAGCAGCTAGGCATTGTATCTAGTCCCAGCTGCTGGGAAGGCCAAAGCAAGAGAATCATTTGAGTCTAAGAGTTTGAGGTTGCTGTGAGTTATAACCCAACAACACTCTACAGAGGGCAACAAAGTGAAACTATCTCAAAAAAAAGACCAGGTTCATGGAAACTGCTGCATAGATCTCTGTGAATTGACCTAACTTGACACAGTGTCCCCAGTGTAGTGTTCCACTAACAACATGGAAAGATCAAGGTCCTGAGTCTGTGGTGATGAGGTTCCACAATAGCCATCTGCAGCTGGGTTCAGAGATAGCAGGTGAGGCTGATATGAGAGGTACAGGCAGGCAGGGCAGAGGGATATCCTGAGCCTCGTTCTCACTTTCTTTGCTTCTGTTTCCACCCAGATCTTATGAGTCTGAAACATGAGAGACCCCCTGTATCCCAGACCTCTGTAGTCCACCTCACCCCATAGTTGGTGTAACATGTGCTCTCATGGGCCCTAAGGATTCAAATCAAATAGAATGAAACAGAATTAGTCTATCACTTTGGAATGTGTGTCTCTGACATCCTAAACTAGTGGTTCTCAACATTCTTAATGCCATGACTCTTTAATATAGTTTGTCATGTTGCGGTGACCCCCTACCAGAAAATTATTTTCATTGCAACTTCATGTAGTGCTACTTCATGAAGTAGCAACAATAATAGTTTTATGGTTTGGAGTCACCACACATGAGGAACTGTATTAAAAGGTCACAGCATTAGGAAGGTTGACAACCACTGCCCTAAACCATCCTCCTGCTATGCATGGAATGATATTTGCGTTGAGATGTATGTCAAAACTCTGGGGCCACTGGGGCAATATTAAACAAACACACCTTTGAAAAGCAAATGTTTCTGAGCACCTCATTTAGAGCTCTGCCATCTCATCCTGTGTATATGGTATTTTTTGCCCACAGTATGGGTACCACTCTGTTTTCTCCTATGAAACACTCCCATAGGATCCATGCTATTCCTTGACCCTAGAGGTAGAATGATTTTTCCACCCTATGTACTGTATTAAAAACCTCCTGATTAGGTGCAATCAAGACAGGTTATGGTTCCCTTTGTTATTTGGTGTACATGGCCTTGATTTGGGGCATGAATTGTTTTAACAGGCCAGGTCCATGTGGACTCCAAAGCACTTCCCTGCCCATCCCACACATGTGAAGCCACTGCCTTTCAGCATCCTCTCTCTCTGTACACACACACACATACACACACACACTCACTCTGACATCACCCGTGGGATCTTAGAGCTGGGGTGAGAGAAGTCTCTGGTAGGTGACAAGGGGAAAGAAGAGAGAGACTGTACTTCTGACTTGGGTCTTACCCTTTGTCAGAAGCTCTGGTGCCTTTTTACTGCTTCCGTATTCCTTTCTGTCTGATAAAACCCTATCTTACCACTGATCTGTGGTGCGTGGTTTCATTCTTTCAATCCCTAAGACCAAGGACCTACTGACGGAGAAATTACAGTAACACATTTTGGGGGCTCTTCTGGGATTAAAGATCTTAGGTAAGATGGGACCACTTACCTCAATCTTGCTTTTCTCTATAATCATGATAATAGAGACAAATAATTTGGATTCCCGTCAGCCCCTGAAACTGCATAGTGTGGCCTCCAGGCCATGGGCAAGAGGCTGTTGAGGAACAAGCTTTCTATTTACCTTTGGCTCCAAAAGAAAGGAGTGAAAGGAATGTTTAAAAGGGTTGAGAGCCAAGCAAAGAGAAGTAGTGCCCAGAAGTTCTGAGGTCCTGTCAATGATTCTGACCCCATGGCACTGGAGAGCCTTCTAGAAATGTGCTCTCCCAGCTCTTGTACTTTCTCTCATGTCTTCTATTGTCTCAAATTTCTACATAATTCTAGTACCTCTGCCACTCTCCCTCTCTCTCCTTGTAGTTTGTGTGCTTTGTTTGAACATTGGTAAAGGATTGGTACTGGCTCTCTCTGGTATTTTTCAGTCAAAAAGGTCCTTTTCTTCCTAGAGTAAATTCAATTGGCCTTTCCACATGCTTGAGACTAAGTTGAACTATGTTAATGATTAGAGGGCAAGAAGCCAGCTCCAAACAAAGGGAAAGATGGTGAAAGGAAGCCCAAGAATGACCCTAAACCCTAGCCTACAGTTAAGTCTCTTTAAAAGAAAAAAGGAATGGAAGAAAACCTTTAAAAATGAAGAAAGGCAAAGAAAATGATCCTCAGGATTTGATTTTTTTCTAGTCTATTGGTGTAAATGGTAAGGTTGAAAGTAATTCTAGGTTTCTTTAAGACTTCACCTGGTGGTACCTAATTCCAATGCAAACATTTTAAAGTGTCTCTCAACCCTGAGTTTAATTCTTGTTGCCGTGCCAACTTTTAGGAAAGAAGGGAGATCGGAAAACATAGCATTTCAGACCTACTTATGATAGAAATCCTGTTTTCCATTGTTACTGGTATTTTTCAAAAATCTTGTAAAAATTATAAAGGGTTAAATGACCAAGCTCAGCACAGCTGTTTTATCCAGGGCAGGGTACATCCCCACTTTGATTGACAGGCATGTACTCAATAGCAAGTACAGAAAGGGACAGAACTTGTATTAGGTGGGATGTGTATTAGGCTCCCAGATACTGATTTCTCAGGCTTTGCTTCCAGCAAGTAATAAGCATAGGAGAGCCAGGGGCTACAAAGTGCTACACTAGTAATTGTGGCTAAATCCAGACAAGTGCAGGGACTGAGGAGGCCACTCTCCTAAGGGATTCTTCCCCAAGCATTGGAAGGATGCTTCCTTTTGTTTGTCTGGAAGGCTTCCTGGGTTGTTCAGAGGACACTTGGACAACCCAAGAACATAGGGTGGGACTAATTGAGATGCTGAACATTTGTCTTTCCCCACAAATGGGTAATGTTCTCACCAAGAAAACACCCAGGTACATGTTCCCTCACCAACAGGACTTTCATCAGGTTGAACAACTATGGCTCCTGGTGACACAGGATTCCCCCACTCAGGGATGAGATACAGGATCCCCCCCACCCCAGGGATAGACAGGGATTCCCCCATTCTCTAGGTCCAGGTGAGCTCAGAAATAAGACCCCCATTCCCAGGCACAAACAGACTGCCTTTTCCAGGACACACCCTCTGGACTCTAACATGATCAGGAACAAAAGCAGCCTGAGATGGTTTTGTGGTGATTTCACCTTGAGTAGGAAACACACACCCTAATCCTTTCCCTGAGCCAAAAACTGCAAAGACCTAATAACATTGCCCAGAGATAGAGACTTTATTCAACTTTGAAAGGGTATTTTTCTACCTACCAAATCCTTGCAAAAATATGATTTTCTAGACAATATATCCCTCGACAAGGGACCAAAAAGAGACTTCTGACTTGAGTCTTCCTCTTTGCCAGAAGCTCTGGTGCCTTCTTACTTCCTCTGTATTCCTTTCTCTGTAAAAAAATCCTATCTAACCACTGGGGTGGGGGGGGGGGAGTAGAGAAAGGCTGGAAGCATCTCCTCAGTGGGACAGTAGCACCCAGTCCCCAAGCATTATACCAGGCCCAAGCCTGGGAGAGGGCAGTGCCAGGATGCTGGCCTGGGGTAGCTGTAAGAAGCCCAGAGGTTCACCTGTCCCTTTACCTAGCTGTGCTAACCCTGGGAATTTATCCTGCAGAAATAGTTGCGCCATTTTTAAGGATACATTTTCAAGTCTATGAATCACAGCACTGGTTAGAAACAAAGAATTAGAAATTTCACTCACATTTATGTAGAGACAACAGATGAAGAAATTCTCACCTGTATGTAATAGGGAATACCAGGGAACTTCTGGGGTGAGTCTCTGTTTCCCTACATGGAAAGATATCAAGGGATCTATCAGGTGAAAAAAAACACATCTATAGTCTGCACTAATGATCTCATTTTTCAGACTCAGCATCAATAGTGCAATCACGCATAAACACACGTAGGCAAATGGATCTGTGTGAGAGAGAGTGAGACGACAGATTGACAGACACAGAGATGCATGAGTGACAGGGCCTGACAGAAGTTCCTAACCATTAACCATGATCAGATGTGGTGATAGGATATTCAAAATACTTTATTTTCTCCTTTAAGGAATGTTGTGTGAAAGTTGTCACACTGGTTGCAACTCTGGTGCAACTCTGTAGAGATTAAGATCTGCAAAGAAATAGTATGGCAAATAAGAAAGGCTGAAGCTCTCTCTTGGCATGCAGCAACTTTATTTCTTCCACCAAAGCTTATATAGGCAATACTACACACAACTAACCAATAAACATATTAACTTAAAACTTAGCCCCAGGCCTCTCACTGCCTGGCACCTAAGGGTCTATGGAATAACAAATAACCACTCCACTAACATTATCTAAAGCTATTCTTATGCTAAGTAATCAAAAACAAAACCAGAAAACAAGTTTCTGGAGGAATAAGCTGTTTGAATGCTTGACCTTTAACACACCATCTGGAGATAGTCATTCATCTTTAGGGAGTAGTGTAGAAATTCCTGAGATATACAGGTACCTGCCTGCAGACCTGCCCCCATGAAGTCAGGCCTTTAGTAACTTCTACATTATCAGGGGCTGTTAGCCACATATGGAGTTCTATAAGGTATTTTTTCCTTTCTAACTCACAAAAGACTTCAAACTTACCTTCACAAAATGGAACCATTTAAAGGCTTATTTGTAGGCTTTCTGCCTATATTTCCCCTTTCTTTTTTATTTTTTTTATTTTATTTTTTTTTTTTTTGAGACAGAGCCTCAAGCTTTCACCCTGGATAGAGTGCTGTGGCATCACAGCTCACAGCAACCTCCAATTCCTGGGCTCAAGCGGTCTCCTGCCTCTGCCTCCCAAGTAGCTGAGACTACAGGTG
>CAUYRH010004992.1:0-32994 GCA_963574655.1 Perodicticus potto
CCCAGAACCACTGGCATAGCAGCAAGCTAAGCTGCACCCATGATACTGGGCTCCAGAGCTATAGCTGGCATTCTTAAGACAGGCATTCTTTGCAAGCAACATTGCTGGAGGAATAGGAAGGAAGCAAGCCTGGAGTCCCTGGAGACAGTGTAATAATCAGAGGGATCAGAAGACCAGTGACCCAGAAGACAGTCACGAAGCAGAGAGATGGTTTCTCTGTTTCGATGTTATTTGAAGGAAGGTCTGGATCCAGCCAGACACGTCTGGACTTTTCAAAAACTGTGTGGCAATAGACTCCCTTTCATGCTTAGAGGATTTGAGTTGAGTTTCTGACGTTTGCAAATGAAAGATCTCCAGCTGATACAATGAGCTCCTTAGACCTTTCATTGCCTAGAAGTGTTAAGTGACTAGGACAGAGGGGAGGAATGAGGCTTAAAATAAATACAATGAGACTAGAAATTTTGATAACAAAATCAAGGAAAACATCATTAGTGTGATCAGAGTAGAAAAGGGCTTCATCAACATTTATATAAAAAATCATGTTAAAATACAACAGACCATGTGCTACTGCCAAGCCTTGGAGGGAGGAGAATGGGAATTCCCTTTTCCTGCCCTCTCCTGTTGTCACCTTCCACAATGAAGCAACTCCCCTAGCAAGATGCGGCCAGCATCTCTTTAGTTCCTCTTTCACAACTTTGAGGAAAAGGAGTTACATACTCTGAACATCAAGGATAATATTCTGCAAAGAAAAACCGGGTATGCACAGCTCAGCCCCTGACACTTCCTGTTCATCTCCCCAGGAGTGAGCGACCTTCAGGAAACACTCATTCATTCTGCTGGACTCATCCACAACACGGGTGTTACAGGAGGAAGACTCACATCCGTGGGGACAGGGACCCAGCTGTCCAAACTAGTAGAACTGGTATTCAAATGGAGAATTCTGTTTAATTCTGAAATTCAGCAGATGTAAGCAATGTTTTGTTTTGTTTTTTTAAATATCAGTGTTATCACTAACAAAAATAACATTCGATTTTCATCTGCCTTGCATTTTTTTCTCTATTGGCTCAGAACTCAGATAACAAAAAATCAGGGAGAGTTACATTTTCTTTGGGGAAGGGCCTTTCACATCACTATCTGGAAGATTCAACCAGATGACAACCTCGAATGCTTGATACTGACTTCATCTTTCTGGGAACAAACTCAAAACTAAGTCAAAGGACTGCTCATAAGCACAAAAATCCCGATTCACATTTTATGAATGTCTATGTGATGTTTTGACAACTAGTGACAAATCATTTTCTTAACATATGCAAAAATGAACTGATGATGTTGGTTAACTTAAATATAAAAATGTGGTGGAACAAAATTCAAAATGCAACATAAATCTGCTAACAACCAGTTAACTAGGAAAAAGAATTCCCATATAAAATTAGTACTGAAAATTGGACTGGTCATGAGAAAGGAAAATAATGTAACCTAAATTCTCATGCTCAAAACAACGAAGTCTTTGAAATAATCAGCCAGTGTTGGTTGGGCTATAGCTGTACACACCGGGAATGGGGGTGGTGACTGGAGGAAGAAGGGGAGGAGTCACAGCCAATCTCCATGGAAACAGACTAAGATGACTGATGCTGGTAGCCCTGCTAATTCTTATTTTACAAAAAAAAAAAAAATTTGAGAAGAAACCTAAGGAAGTGAGAATGAGTGCTCCTTGGTGAAGAGCTGGGATTCCAAAAGGAATCTGAACAGACAATGTAGAGTCGACTGGCAGCTTTTAGAGAAATTCTGGATAATTCGACCTACAGGATGGGGCAAATTCTGCTCACTCAAAAAACAGTGTTATAAAGACAGAAGAAATGTTAAGGTGTTGATTAAGATAAAGAGAGGCTAAGCACAGAGTTGGGTCAGTAAGAGAAAGACACAAAACAACGGGATTTAAGAGCTCAGCACAGGGATGCAGACTGAGTTGTGCTTCAGGGTGACTCAGGCAGCAGCTTCTGCTGAAAGTGAAGGGTGGGAGAGAAGGGGATACCGTGGTCCCGTATCACAGGTGCATGCATATGCTATTGCACCCAAGAAAAGCATGAAAAAGATGGCTTATGGCAGAGGTATGCAAACTTTTATTCCCCTCTGCTGCACATTGGAAGAATAAGAATTGTCTTAGGCTACGCATTAAATACACAAACACTAATGAGAGCTGATTAGCCAGTGTAGGTCAGCACACACTTTTCATGACACCACTTTTCAGGGTGTCACTTTTCTGACACCACAGATAAGCAGAAAAAGTCCTCACAAAAGCAGCCAGAAGCCAAGGGTCACAGGCTGGACGCCCCTGGCTTAAAGTTTTAAACCCGTGCGAAATGAAGCAAATGGTTGTTGTTTTTAAAAATTTGTGTGTCACCTAGTAGGTATTAGTAATAGGATCTGAATGCAGGGCTACAGAAAATTAAGCCTTCTTTTCCACGTAAGGGGCAAATATATGCATACCCCATGGCAGCTGCTTTCAAGTTTTAAAGGACAGAGAAGTAACCCCAGAGAAAGATAACAAGAAGAAAACAAAACTACTGAATATTTCCTAAGCATCACATGGCCACCATCAAATGTCATTATCAAAATTCGTAGACCACTATCATCCCCCTGCTTTAGAGGAGAGGACACTTAATTTAGAGAGGGTAAGCTTGAGGGTGATCAAGCCTCCTACAGGTGGTAAATAGTAGACCACCCCCTAAATGGAACCCAAATGTGCTAGTGCCAAAGTCTGTATGTTTCCTTGTACAATAACCTGTCATTGGAGAAAAAGCTGCCTCCTATCATTGTCTGAGAAAAACAGTAGGTGGAATTCAACTAGTGAAACTTCCATGCAGAAGCTGTTTCACATTTCTTCCCTGAAGCCAGGTATCATGCTGTCCCCACCTCATTCGTGGGTAATGTACTCAGCACGTTCCTGAAAGCAGCCTCGTTGCCTTGGCTCCTATTTGCACGTTCACTGCCATATTTCACTGAGGGCCAACAAGCAGTCCACAGAAAAGCCCTCAGAGTGATGAAGAGCATAAACCTATGGAAAATTCTGGCCAGGTCCAAGCTGTCACCTCCCACCAGGCAATATAGCATGTCCTAGATGTGCACGGAGACTCTGAGTTTGCATTCTGGCTCCACAAATCTTCACTGGGTTAGCTTTGGAGAGTTACAGAGCTTTTCTATGCCGCTGTTTCTCATCTATAAATTACATATGACGTTATCAGAGTTAACAGTATCAATACACATAAAGTTCTTAAATAGCACCTATGACTTAATAAACAGTGAGCTATTCCTAATTATATACGGTATTCCCTTCATTTCCTCTCTCTGAAATCATGCAATTGTTTTTCAGCTATTCCACTTACTGTTTTTCTCTCTTTTATTAAAATGCAAGCTCTTTTTAAGTAGAGACCACTTCTCGCGTCTTCTAAGTGTCTCAGTGTTCAGCTGAGGGGCCTGGGCACAGCCACCATTCTAAACTCAGAGTTTGGATCTCCACCTTTTAGGCAGATGAGGTTTCTGGCTAACACTAAATGCTTATCAAAAATAAACGATTAAATGATATAATGGGAAAGGCTGAAAGGAAGCAACTTGAGCCTCTGTGGCTCCTAGATATGAGGAGAGAAGTTAGGAAAATGAAGGTTTATAGAGTCCCCAGTCTTCAAATTTTTCCCCCAATTCTCCAGCTCCCCTGATCCCATATCCTTTTCCCCAGGACACTGGCATTTTCCAAAAGTATATGCTGTGAAACACTTTATTAAAAAAATGTTTCTGGAGCCAAATAAATTTGGCAAACACTGCATACTTATCAATGATCAGCAGTGTACATTAGCTTATTAAAATCTCCTAATAACCTTTGTAATAAAAAGTCTACTTTGAGTTGGAGATGGAATGGAACAGTGGCTAAGAGCCTAGGCTTGGGGCCAAACCACCTATATTCAAAAACACTACTTTTGTTTTGTTTAAACTAACATTCCTCAACCCTGTTTGATCTAGTTTTATTATTATTATTAATTATTATCATGAGAAACAAGTTTTAAATGGAAAACTTTAGAAGAAGACTTTTTACAACTCAGCGCTATGCACGCTAGTAAGTCAACAGGGGCAGAAGTCAACGTGGACCAGAGTAGTCAACAAAGGGTTGAATTTTTGTACTAGCAAGAAGTGAGGGGTAGAGTTACACAGTTCCCGAAGCATCAGGTCCCAGTTCTGAGGAGCATAACCTTTGACTGTATTCTTAATAAAATAAATACAGCTCAATCAATTGATAATTATTATCTTTCAGCTGAACTTCATACTTTTTCAAAAACACAGTTTTATTACCACAAATGAAAAATAGTTGTGGAATATTTTGTGAAATATTTTTTCCTTGCTTTCGATTTCTTGAGTTTGACCTATTCTTTGTATGACTTCTACAAAACAGCTGAAAATTCAGCACACTGGGGGCCTTAAACAGCACGAAAAGGATTACTAGATAAGCTGATAGGATGCAACTTAATAATCTGGAGACTGCGTGGTATTTTAGTTTCACTGCCTGATTTTATGACTTCTGTGAACCAAAATTAAAATTCCCAAATCCCTTATCACTGTAGAAAGCAACCCAAGGTTGCAGCTCATAAGCAAAATAGCCCTTTTCCTTTCCCAAATTTATCTTTCTGGCTGCTTTCTTACAAGTAGTGAGGATGAGAGCAAAGCTGAAATGAAAGAGCAACATGAATTTCAAAAATCAAATCACTAGATGACGTGGGCAGTCCACGGATTAGCCCTGCTTTTTAGTTATTTGTGGTAAAACAAAGCCAAGTTTATAATTACCTTTATTTCAAAGTTTCCATAAAAAATAATAACCAAGAGAGGGAATAGACATTACCCTACCCTCCGTTCTGTGGTTCTTTGTGACTGTTTTCAGGGTATGTCTTTTCCAAGGAAGGTGAAAGGAACTCTCTGCCAGGAGAGAGTGGAGTGTGGTCGCCATCTAGTGGCTCCTACTCAGAACACGCTTTAAATAGAGACACTCAGCTTAGCCCAGAGGCGTTTGTGACTCAGCCAGCACCACCTCTTTTGCAGAACCCTGCCTGCACTAAGCGCTTATGGGGATTACTTGGACAACTAATTCAGGTTGACTGTGGGTTCTAAATTCTACGACCATTTGCACATCTCTCTTTTTTAAAATATTCATTTCATAACGCTAAGTTACCCTTTACCCATGCAAACCAGTAACTTCACCTCCCACTACTAAGCCCGTGCATGCGTAACTGGAGTGCTTTGGATAGGTGTCGTGGCTCTGTTTGTCTTTGGTTTTGCGAGGGAGAGGTTGAATGTTGCAGTCTACCTCCTGACATGTATTCTCCACCTCACTCCAAACCATTTTATTGTATTGCATAGTATTGTAAGATAAATCATTTTCTTGCTAGGGACTGTGAAGTACACCAAACAGCTTCCTGACTCGGTGGATTCCCACAGGCATGGATTTGGATCACACTACTTTCTCAAAGTAAATTGACATGAAGAACACTTCCTTTGAAAGACTATGTTGGATTACAGAAGATGAAAGGAACTGATACGTGCAGAACAGCTAACGTAGCATCTAATGCCTGCTGGGCACTTAGATTATTACTCCAGATGCTCCTCCAGCCACAGATTATCTTTTCTACACACATACACACACATGCACACCCCTACACATACACAGACAGACCTCCCTACAACATACACACACAGACACATATATACATACACACCCTTACACACACCTACACTACTCATACCCACACACACACATATATGCACACACACAGGCTTCACTATAACTCTTGATTCAGGTAGCGTAGAAGCTCAGGCTCATGAACGTAAAATTCAAAGAACCAAAACTGTAGATTATTTATGTTGGTAAAAAGGGCCTTAGAAATGATACTGTTTCAATTTTGAAGATGAGGAAATGGGGAAAAAGAGATTTCATATATCTGTCCTAAATGCATACAGCAAGTTAGTGGCAATGACTGTTTCAAACGCTAGAGCTCCCGAGTCTGACTTGACTGTCCTATTCACAGAAGAAACTGTAGAGGTGGCTGAGGATGCTGGCCCCGCAATGGTGAATAATGAAAGAGAGTTAACATCCGGGCCCAGGTCTGATGCCAACAGTGCTACACATAATACTTCGTGCTAACCCAAGTTTTCCTTTTGGTTTTGCGGTTTTTGGCTGGGGCTGGGTTTGAACCTACCAGCTCTGGTTTATGGGGCTGGCGCCCTACTCCTTTGAGCCACAGGCGCCGCCCCCCAAGTTTTCCTTTTTCAAATGGAAAAGATTCTGCCTCACAGATGTGTCCTGCTCCACAGTATCAGAGGGTGCAGACTCATAGGTTGTAGTATGGAAGGCTGCACTTGGGGAGTCCTTCTCACCCACCGCTCCTGGTTTCTCCAGCCAAACCGGTTGTTTTCTCTCATGATTACCAAATCACGATCTCACCCATCCCAATTAGAATCACATTATATTTCCTTATCCTATTTTCAAATACCAGAGTTCTACCAAATCTACTTTATTGGTTCATTATTTAAGGAAATAGCTAGTCTCTTGCCTTTCTTTTTAGTCTTCTACAATTCTAGCATGCTGCCGACATATGACAGGTTCTTAGGAAATTCTCCTTGGTTGTGTATATCTCTGAACATTCCTTTACCTAGGTATGGATTCCCTATTCATTCGTGGCCTCCCTAAATGTATACACCACCAGGCTGAGGGTCGGCCTCTTTGCTCACTGCTGTATTCCAAGAGCCATCTAAAACAGTGGTTAGTACAGAATGGGCACTGTATTAATAATGATTAACTATATACAGAATTCTTTAAACATTATTCAGCACCTGTTATGCATCATGCGCTCTTCTGGGTACTTACTTATATCTGAATTTCTGGCTTGTCCATTTTCTCTAGTAAAGAGTGACTCATTCACTGATAGAAGGAAGTGGCAGATGGGAGGATCATTGAGAAATTATTCCCAAATGCTGAAATAATAGGAGAATCTGTAGAACCCCACATGTGCCCTCTAGACATGTACTTCCTGCCTAACGACAGAGACTGGTAATATACGATTATGGTAGTGGGCAAGTTTCATACCATTGATCAACAGAAAGGGATTGTAAGATACAGCAGAAGTTCTTCTTAGTCTTGTCTGAGTTTGTCAACAGAAAAATTAATTTGGGACTTCTATTGGGTAAAACAAAAGATTTTGAGAAAACTTTAAAATGCTCACGGAATGACCGAGAGGGTTGGGATAGAAAAGAGAGATGGATTTCAGCGTAGTAAGACTCACCCTCAGCCACGTCGTCATCCACGGTCAGCTTAAGGCTCTTTCCTCTCCGCACCACCCGAACGGTGTGCCACTCATTGTCGTTGAGCTTCTGCCCTGCGTACAGGGTCTCCGGTCCTTTGCCTAAGGATGGTGGTAAGGGCCAAAGTTAGAATCCGTTCTCAAAGTAGTGCTCAGGCATCAGGGTCATCAAAGCCACACTGGTGCACATGCCTAGCTGCATTCAAGAAATCACATCCGTATCAAAACTCATGCTAGTTTCACTGATCCACAGGGCCCTTCATAATTATCTCCAAATGCACACATCTCAATTCAGACTTAACGGGCAGTGACCCAGTAATGAAAGAAGTATGTGCCCTTCTCTATCGTAGACATAAGATTTTAAAATGCCAATAGTAATAAGTAAACATAGAGGAAATGGTAGCTAGCAGTCATTTCTTTCTCAAGGTCTTAGAATTTAGATGAATTTCTTAAAGATACAGGAAATTTATCACTTTTTTCTTTAAAATTATTTGTTCATTTAGGCATAATACACCAGTCTGGCTTTTAGGTAGTATTCACAAATTGGATAAGAAAATAACTCTGCAATATATGCTGCCTGAACTTGACATTTCCATTAACCCCTGGTCTTATCAGAATTCAGTAACTACAGAAGTCACTAGTAGACATCACAATAACAATAACATCAAAGTTTAAACCCCACTATAAATACTGCTCCTGAAGGGAATGTGAGGGGCTCCAGATTTATCCCATTGTTCACCATCCTCCAAAAGGATCCAAAGACCTCAACAAATGAAATAGTGTAAAACTCCAAAATTAAACCTTTTAATTTAAGAGAATGTTCAATAGAAAGTGATACTAAAGAGAAGAATAAAGCAAGTTGCCTCAAAATATCCATGCTCAAGATGGTTCAAAGTGAAGTTCAAGGGCAACAAGGATTTGTGGTCTTTAGAGACAAACGATGTAAGATAGAGAGACACGGAGGCATTAAAATAATCCAGTTAATATGGGAGAAAATAGCAAGTTACCTTAGAATTGGTATCACAGTGAACTGAGCTACAGATTTTAAACACAAAGAAGATGGCATAGAACCAGAAGACAGACCAAATTGGCCCTTTGCAAGTGGATAGCAGAAAGATGCTGATGAATTCCTTCTGGATTAGCTGATTAATATGTGGGAAGCCCTGTCTGAAAATGACTTGAAAAAGAGGTGAAATATGTAGGTGATCAGTGTATCTCTATGGATATAGGACATGTGAAATATTTTAGAAAACCCTGCACTTGGTTCCAACATATACTGAGCATAGCGCAGGTACATAGAAGATGCTTTCATGAGTACTTCAATAATCAATGTCTACATGGCAACTATTATTTAAAATCTTTCTCTAAGTACTTTTGAAAGCTTTATTATATGACTCTCACTAGCTGCTCCCCTCCTTCCTCTATATGCAAGACCAAAGATATTTTATACTGTTTAGAAAAGAACAAAAAATAGTTTCATCTGGCTAGAAATCTCTAGTTTGTTGGGTTTTTTGTTTGCTTGTTTGTTTGTTTGTTTGTTTTGAGACAGAGTATCACTATGTAACTCTGGGTAGAGTGCTGGGGCATCACAGCTCACAGCAACCTCAAATTCTGATGCTCCAGTGATCCTTTGCCTCAGCCTCCAGAGTAGCTGGGACTATAGGTGCCCACCACAATGCCTGCTAGTTTGTCTATTTTTAGTAGAGACGGGGTCTTGCTCTTGCTCATGCTGGTGTCAAACGAGCCCAGGCAATCCACCTGCCTTAGCCTCTAGTTAATTTTAAACTTCACCTTTTAATTTTGAGCAACTAGTCTTCCCATTTTCTGCTGATTATTAGTGTTACGGTAGTAGTTGAAGGGTGGGGGATTCTCCTCTTAAAAAATAAACAGACTTTAAAAATGAAAACTTTTTTTTAAATTATGACACGTATAGTGACTAATTTATATTTAAAATGTTTCAGAATGCACCCAAAGCCCAAGTGTGACCCACATTGATAAAAATCCTGAAAATGTAGTAAAAAAATTTTAAATGGACTAAATGTATCTAAAATTGAGTAATGATGACATGAGCTCGATAAATCTTAGAAGAGTAATTCTATCATAAATCTTTTATATTAAATCTCAACTTCTCTCACTTTTTGAGTACACTTGCCTCAATATTACATAAAATTCAACCTTTACAATAAGATTTTCCCTACATTTCAACTCAATAGACAGCACTTGTCATTATCTCATGAAATTCAGGTCTCAGACTGATGAAACAGTTGCCTTTACAACACCAACTGTGAGGGCGCAGAAAGAAAATGGAGCAAATTATGTGGATACTTGATAACAAGGACAGATGTTCTCGGAAAAAAAAATCCGCCTTTGTTTTTTTAAAATGTTTTTTTCTTCTTTATTCTACATGCAAATGATTCAGTAAGAAAGAAAGCAAAGAAAGATGTGGAGAATTTTGGCTGCAGAGGCAGAACTGTTACAAATACAGGCTATTTAAAACATTTTCTGTAAGGGTGACATCTGTTGCTTAGGCAATTTCTGTGCATCACTTAATTTTTATGATTGGGGACAAGATAAGAGGGAGCATGACTAACACAAATGAGGCAGTTTCGGAACATTGTTTCATTGGTGTCACATTAGCTACGGAGCTAAAACAAGCTTGGTCTCAACCCGATGTATTTGAATGATGCTAATAGTCTGCAGGTACGGTCAGCTCAGATGCTGTCTTAGAGTTACCAGCGGTCAGATTAAAGCACAAATGTTTAACTGTACATCTGACTCTGAAACTGCAGAATGATGACCAATGATGGAAAATATTTTTTAAAAAATATAACTGAAACTTTTCATACCCTACTCTATCATTATCTCTGATATCTCTAACACCAATAATTCTATTATTCTAAGAGCAGATAAAAAGGTTTCACATCCATCTCCTTAAAATAGCATGGACTATTATTCAATATTCATTTTCAAACAATAAAGGAGTAGTCTTCAGTGGGAATTTGCAAAACTCTTCAGCTCCGAAAGGAGAGAGTCAAAGGCAGGTATCCTTAATCAACCTAAAGGCCAACTCATCCTCCTACAGGAAAAGGGATGGGTAAGCTGGAAATCTAAGCAAATTGAGGGATGAAGCAGATCTAATCATAGCTCAGGCATAAACCCAGATTGACAAGCACTTCAGGATGCAGAAGTTTGAAACACACAAACTGCCATGTTTTCACAGCGGGCTGATGTAGTGCAGGAAAGACTTTCTCGGGCAGATTTAAGCCAAAAGGCAGTGATGCAACATCAATGAAACAATGATTGGAAACAGTTTTTTTTTTCCAAGGATGGTCCAGATAGAAGAAAAAGCTGGAATTTAAAATGAAATGGGTAAGAAGTTTTAAGAAAAAAATCTCAACATCATTCCTCCGCTGTATCTTTTTCTTTTTAATAATTAGAAAAAGTATGAACTGAAATTGGGTATTTATTGAAAATATGTTCTACATGTATTTTCCTTCTTTTATAATTTATGTGATAAATATTGATCACAGACACATAAACACACATAAAATCCTTTAATTCTCTTTAGGCTTCTTAAACTATCACTACTGGATCTAAATAGAGAAAAGTAATTAATTACCAAACACCCTTCATTTGAATTTCACAGGTCATTCATGCCTGGAATGAAGAAGCAAAAGATTTCTGGGATGCGGAAGTTTATAGAAATGGAATGTTGAAGTGTTTATTATTGTAAAACAGAGACCCGCTAATGAATCCTTTGGGTAATGCCACCCACGTGTCCACTCACTCTAGCCTCACGACACACTGTCTCCTAAAGGTAAGGCTTTGTCTCACAGAGGATGGTCTAATTCTCTGATGAATGTGGAAAAGAGAAGAAAATATTATGGATGAAATATACTAACTACGCTTTTTCTTTGACTTATCAAAAAAAAAAGTGACCCTATAGAAGCCCTATTTTTTTATTCAAGAAGCCAGAAGTAATAATAAAATTAAACTGAAACATTAGGATAAAAGCTCCCTTTGAGAGAAAACTAATTGCTGATTGCTTGGAGGAAGGTGACATTCAGATATTAATATATTTTTCCCTTCTTTTGACAGATAGGAAAATGGGAGTGTATGGTAAAAATCTTTATTAGAGCATCACAAAAGGCACACAACTTCATATAGTGGATTCTAGATTTTAATTATTTTTTAACTTATTTAGGATTAAAAAAATTAGACTCTTGATATTGCAAGAATTTGTTATTCCCCCCAGGAGCAATATAACCAGCAAAACTACAAATTACCCCTGATACATATTTGATTGTCATTATATCTCTAAAACCTGACCAAACCAACTAAACAAGATGGTTTTGCTCATATGCAGGGAGTAGAAATTCCTTCCATCTGCCATAGCACATTGTTTCCAAAAGTGGATGGGGGGGATTTGGACATTATTTTTTATGAGGGTAAGAGTAGGAGAAAAGGGGCCTGGTATCTGTACCATAATCACTCTGCTTTACTTGAACATATTTTTATTAGTCAAAGAAAATGAAAAGGAGCAGTAACTTGATTTCCCTTGGAATTGTGTTTCAAATGAATCAAAATTCCCATGATGCATAAAATGTATACCCTTTACTCCCTCAGAAAGATATAGTAAATGATGTATATAATTTTACATCGAAATAAAATGGTTAGTAAATGCCCAAAATGATTGTTAGATTCAAAAAACACTGAGAATATTGAAATAAAGAAAACTTACCAGGATTTCCACCAGCACCTTCATTAGGTGAGCTGAGCTGTGACAAGCATTTAACTAAGCCCCCAGCAACCACAGATTTATTTTACCAGGCATCCTCCCCAGAGAACACGAATTAAGAAAGTAAAAGCAGAGATAAAGAGAAAAAAGAACAGGGCTAAGGTGAAGGAGGAGGACAGAGAACTAGGAAAGGAACATTTTACTTTCTGTCCACACAATTTCAATTTCTGGTTGTTTCCTTTGGCTTTTAACCCACCAGAGATGGAGGAGGTGTTCTCTTTGTCTTTATAAACTTACAAACTTGACTTTTATAAACCTATTTTTTAAAAAACATTCACTCTCATTGTAAAAACAATTTTAAAATCACACTTATATTTAGAGCCACTTTGGCAAAACCCCTCCCACAGATCATTTCATCCTCACTGGAGTCCTCAGGTTTCAGGAAGAGCGACCCTGCCTCCCCTGGCAGGTGAAACGGTACAGAGAGCTTTCTGGAAATCTGCTGAGAAGGCGCCCAGTGAAGTGTGAGAAAGGCAAATGACCCAGCTATTCACCCCAAGCACATGTACCCTCTTGGAGACCCTGCTTCTCATTAAAATCCACTAAAAATACCACCAATATTTACTGGGCTTGAATAGGCAAACATACCATCAAGTCTGCCACAAATAATATGACCAACTATGAACCTCTAATCCTCTCCCCACCACTCACTCTCTACCCCACTGTTTCCAGCGTAATAACTGACTATGGTTCCTCCCCTCCAGCACTGTACTGCAGACACTATCTATTCAAATACAGTAGAACCTCTGAAGTGTAACCAACAGGTCAACATAAGGAACTAGGCCTGCTGCCCTGATAGGTACATGTGGTGCATGTCCGGTCTATGAAGATTAGGTCACCAGAAGGAGGTGACCAACGCAGGGAGGGGTCAACATGGAGTTTCCACTGTACTGAACAAATGTTAATCAAGCATCAGGATGGGGCCAGGCACTGTTCTAGATGTGGGGGATAAATAGATAAGCAAATTATCTCCTGCTTTGATAGTCTAATTTGGGGTGAGGAAATCTGAGGGGCAATACTCAAATTACAAAGTCCCAAAGCTGCAGATGCTAGCCTGAATGTGGAGAGAAGGGAACACTTTTACACTGCTGGTAGGACTGCAAACTGATCTAGCCTCTACGGAAAGAAGTATGGAGAACCCTCAAAGAGCTAAAAGTAGACCTTCCATTTGATTCCACAATCGCATTACTAGGTAGATAAAAAAGTCCATTTTACCAAAAAGACATTTGCATTAGAATGTTCATCACAGCTCAATTTACAATCACCAAGATGTGGAATCAACCTAAATGCCCATCAACTTATGAATAGATTAATAAATTGTGGCATATGAATACCATGGAATGCTATTCAACTATAAAGAAAGATGGAGGCTTGCCACCCAATGGACCCAATACTAATATGAAAGCAATAGATAAATAACTACACCCACACATGAGAGGAAAACAAAATTAAATTCAAGTCGCGGGGAGGAAAGGAAAGGAAGAAGAGGAAGGGACTGGTAGTTCTCACCTAATGCACACGATGTAAGGCTATACAGCACACCTCCTGGGTGAAGGGCTCAACTACAACTTGACATTTACTTAACAATGATAAACAATGGAACCTCATCATTTGTACCCTCATATTAATCTGAAATAAACAAAAGAGCATGAGATAATTTCAGATAAGGTTGATGTCTACCATCCCTACCTAAAATAAAACAGGGTATACGATGTGAAGCAGGGAGTAAGGACAGAGGATTGGCTACTTTACAGAATGTCCCAGAAAGGCTTCTTTGGGGTAATCGCTGTCTATTCTTGCCCTGAGTACCTGGTTGGCTAGAAAGCCAGTAAGTGAGATGGGCAGATCAGGATTCCCTGAGGAGGTGTGTTTGGGAAAGAGCCGATCATGTAAATACCTGAAGCAGTGAGGACAGCAAGAACAGAAACCCAGGACAAGTTTTTCACGTGGGAGGAAGGCCAGTGCTTGTGCTAGGAGGAAGCATAGTTGGAGAGAAAATGGTGACGTGGGCAGAAGCCACAATGCACAGAGACAAGGTGACTTGGTACAGATGCTGAATGTTATGAGTGCAACTGGAAGCTATGGGAAGGCTTACAGCAAGGGGATCATATAATCTCTTGTAAAGTTTTAAAAATCTTTCTGTCACTATAGGTACCAAAAGAGGCCCTGAATGGAAACAAGAAGATCTCACTAGACAGCTGTTAAAGGAAGGAGATGAAAGGGCCTTGGATTAAGGAGGTAGCAGTAGAAATGGAAGTGGCAGAGGTTTGGGATGTAGTTTAGAGGCAGGGTCACCTGAGCTCGGAGACTGGTTTGGGGGGAAGATTGGGAGTGGGAGAGGAATAGAAAGAAATCAGTGTTGATGCCTAGGTTTTGGTCTGAGAAGCTTGGCAGATGAAGGGGGCCTCAACTGAAAAAGGAAAAATCCCATAAAAATGAGCCACTTATGGAGCCTATTAGCCTGGGGACCTTACTTCTGTTATTGTATCTTCCCCACCGGTCACACTTGGTACCTCTTCCTGACAGTTTTCTGCTGCTGAGAAGTGTCAATCAAAGTTCACAATTCGCCTGATTTTCTTAATGCAGGGTTAATTTATATCTTGGGCCACTACTCTCTGAGGAAGGTACAAGATGCTTGGGAGCTGCTGTCTGCCTGCCTTCCTCCTTCCTTTCTCGGTCTTTCTCTCCCTTCCTCCCTCACCTTCTTTTCCTTTCCCTGCTTGGTTTCAGGTGTGGGCTGTAGCCCACTCTGTAAGACTGGAGCAAGCAGTGCCTCCACCATTACGAAGCAAACACTGGCAGCGCATTCAATGGGACGTCTAGATTGTGATCACAGTGTAGAATAACCCCATTCATCTTGGCTAGGAGAACGGAGCATCTCAATTTGGAAATGGAATGAATCTGGGGCAGATATATCTCCAAAGGAACAAATAACTCCACAAAAGATTAGAAAGAATTGTGTCCCCAATTTGCTGCCAAGCCTCTACCGTAAGCCGTAAATTTACAGCATTGCTCAGCAGTGGCAAGCGGAGGACTATCTCAAGATGTCCTGTGATAATCTCTCGCCATGAAGCCACTTTTGAAAAGAGGAGGGCAATTTGCTCAGGGATAGGCAGAAAGATCCTTTTGTGGATATTGATTCTACTCTTTTTTTTTTTAACTTTATAAAATATACCAGAACTTTTTGACATTTTTTTTCCATGAAAATGATTAATACAAATTACACTTCTTTCCATAATTTAAGATGTTACACTAGCTTAGGGTGATTCTGACCATGTGATCTTACTGTCTCACACAAAACACACAGATCTGGATGCTGAAGGGGCCTGAGCTAAAGAGATTCTATCCCCAACAGGCCCTAAAACCTGCTTCCCTACCAAATCCCAATAAATTTCTAACTTGTCCGTTTCCTTGTGAATTGACCCTTTTGTTCTAAAAAAAGCAGAATAAAAAATCATATCTAATTATGAATGGAAACGTCCAATAAGTTAATCTTCATAATTAACATTTTGCTTTACATAAAAATTAAGGAAGGCAAGTACATTTGACATTCATCTCCCTTTATTACTCTCATAACCTTTCTATCGGCAGTCATTCCTTCTCGGCCTTCCCTGACCCTCCCAGCTACAATGTTCATTTGTCCACTAATTCAGCTGTACTGTTACTTTGCAAATGATCACATTGTCCCTTACATGGTGAATATTTTTTTTTGCATCCAGTTCCATGTCTTCAAAAGAGAATATGGTACCTTTGTAATCCCCCAACAACTAAGCATAGTACCTTGCACCAAAGAGGTGCTTGATGTATTAGGAAAAAAATAAACTAGTAGATGAATAAATAAAACTAAATAAATTAAATGAACAAATGAATGGATAGGTTGAGGGAAAAGGAAGAAAATGGAAGGGGAGCCAAAGAGAGCTGGTAAGCAATGGGGAACAGGTGGCCTTAAGATTTCAAGATCGTTCATTTTTAAGCACCACAGGAGGTAAGAAAAGTGTCATCTTTCTTTGCTGAATCCCTTTTAGTAAAAGGATCTGTTCCATAAAATGTGGATTCAGTCAAGAGGCTGCACTTACGGACCTAGAAAGTCAACAGGTTCCCCACAGCCATAGGAGATGGGTGAGTAAATAAATGAGAGTGAATTTTTTGAGGGTAGAGGAGGAAAAGAAAGAGACCAGAAGTATATTTGGCAGTAGAGTAAATTAGAGAAATTCAGAGCTGAAAGACACCAGGCAGCAAACATAAACAAAGTCACTACTTTTCCTGTTGAATATACAGTAGAACCCCCAGAGTTGACCACTTCCCTAAGTTGACCCAATTTTCATGGCCAGACATTCACCACATGTATGTATCAGTACATCAGGCCTAGACCCTTCTGTTGACACCTGCATATTGACCAGTTTGTGACAATCCCTTGGGTGGGCAACTTAGGTTCTGCTGCATATTTTTTGTGGCCAGAAGAAAATGCAGCTTTCTACCAAACTGATAGGGAAATGAAAGTGACATGCATAAAGGGATTCCACTTTTTTTCGTACACATGATCTCATTTATTTTTGTGGTATGAAGCTGATACATTACATCCCAGCTTCACAAATCAGAAGGGAAAGCTCTGTAACTTGTTAGGGTCACACAGTTTCGGTATCCATCTGACTATCTACAAAATCTCTTTACTGTGCCATGCTTGTTCTTCCAGCTTCTCTGAGTTTAAGCCACTGAGTTGTTAGCCTATCAATTTAAGGAGGAGCAAGGTGAGGCCGGGTGAAGGGCATGGAGGAAATGGGAGAAAGCTGCTAAATATAAAGCAGAAAATTTAATTCTGGGAGATTAATGAAAAATAGAACTTGGTTTTGTTTGGGTTTTTTTTATTTCATTAAGTATTTGGAAGACTAAGGTACAGGTCTAGCAAATAGAATCTATAAGTAAAGCAAAAAGGAGTTAAATGTGTATATTGGAAATGAAAGTGAATGTTATAAATGTCATCGTATTTTGCATGCACGTGGAGAGGCCTTACTTCAACCACTGCCTGGCATCAGGTCCCCTTGAGTAATCTCAAATTTCAGCCACAGCAGCCAATGGTGGCTACTCTGAGCTCAGACACAGTCTGACTATCCCCTACTTCAAGCAGAGCCAGATCTTAGGCCCTCGCTGCCTGCATTAAATAGCAACCAAAAAGTGGGAGTGGGAGTGGGAGCAATAATACCCAAGAGGAACTGTCAACGAATGGGAGGGATGAGCTAATGAATAAATGCTCTGACCCCCTGTTTTAGGCATAAAGTCCTGGATCCTGGCATTGGCAGTAATGCTTCCATCTCCCCCACCTCCACCATGATCATGGCAGGAACCTTGGCAATGGATATTCACACTGGTGTCTCTGCCTGCACTTCTCGCTCTCCCTGCTTCTCACTCCTGCTTTTGGGAACAATCCCTAAAAAAAAACCTACCCCACGTTTTTGTCTCAGACTCTCTTCCTCAAGGGAACTCAAACTAAGTCAACACTGGATCACTTTCCACGCAGTCCATGTAACTCAAACATTATGGCAACCTCAAGAGGTAGGTAATATCAATGACCTAGGATGAAGCTCAGGGAGGTTAAGTGACTTGTCTGAGATCACGAAGCTATTGAATTATGAAATTAAATCAAGAATCCAGTCTTTTAGGTCTCTTCCCACTAACCTACATAACTGCATAAAGTGCATGAAGTCCACAGACAATAGCATGACAGACAATCTGCTATCTGTACTCAGGGGAACCGAGAGACTGGGTCATAAACTACCAAAATTTGATCACATTCTTAGGGTTGTGAGACAGCAACATAAACCTCTGAGGGCCATTATATGGCTCTCCACTGTGAACCATGGAGGACTTTTTTTGGGGGGGGGGCTGGGACTGGGTTTGAACCCACCACCTCCGGTATATGGGGCGCCCTACTCCTGTGAGCCACAGGTGCCACCCACCATGGAGGACTTTTGAAAACCTGAGATACCATCATTCTTAAATATCATAGGTCTATTCAAGAGACATGCTAATGGCCAGGTAGGGTAGCTCATGTCTGTACTCCTAGCACTTTGGGAGGCCAAGGCCAGGATCCCTTGAGGCCAGGATGTTGAGAAAGTCTGGACCATAGTGAGACCCTGTCTTTAAGTGAAATAGAAAAATTAGCTGGGTCTGCTGGCAGGTGCCTATAGTCCCAGCTACTTGGGAAGCTGAGGCAGCAGGATCATTTGAGCCCACAAGTTTGAGGTTGCAGAGAGCTATGATCGTGCCACTATCCAGGGTATACCCTGCCTAATAAACAAACAAACAAACCCAAAAATATAAGAGAGAGAGAGAATCTAAGGAGACTGTCTCAGGCCATTCAGACTTTACATATTCCTAAGTAATTACCACATTTCAGATGGGGAACTTCATTTTATAAAGAGATAGTCATTGAGTTTTTTCAGTATCCCAAGACAAAAAGTCCTGTGAAGATAGCATTTCCAGATAAATTCCCTTGTTTATACCAACTCCTTTCCACAACAGAAAGTAGCAAATCGGAGGTAAAAATGGGAAAAGAGGGATATTTGCAGCCTAACTCTGGATGATAATTACAAGACTTGCCAGCTTAGGAGCTCAATGGCATTAGCTGGTCACCCAATGGGGACAGAGGCAGTTGCCACACAGATTGGTCTCATCACATGGGTAGACCCTCTTACCCTCTTAACATCTGATTAATACAAGTGGGGGACCCAGGAGCAGAACCATCCCTCTATTCTTGTCCTGGTTCACTAAGATGATGATATTTCTCCTTCCTAAAAATAATATGCATGTAGGTTTGAAAACATGAGAAATTATAGTTCTCCATCTCACTAGAAATATCATCTCTTAATAGTCCTCACTAAAATAAACTTGCAAGACAAGCACCCAGAAAAAAAAAATTAAAACTGGATCATTAGCAAAAATAAGTCAAGAGTATTTTAATTCAAATGCATTTGTCTCCCCTTAAATAAGACTTAGATGCTTCTGGCTCTTGGTCAGCCAGTGTGGCCCAGGATAAGACATGCAAACCAGCTACCTTGGCAACCATGACTAATGTCCATCTGCTGTCTTCATACCTTCCTGCAATGTTCTGGGCACAGCCTGGAGGTGAACCTCAGATGCTCACTGCTTTATCCATGTGCCCCCAATTCCTGATCAAACCTGGAGCATCAACCAGAAGCAAATTGTTCTACTGATGAGGGTGAGATTGCCTCCCGCTTCCAGACTGCATAATGGAAGATGAGTTTAAGTTAAATGTTCAGGACCTACTATGCAAAGATGAAAAAGACACACTCACTGTTCTTCAGGAGCTCACAGTCTGCGTGGGGAGCTGAACCACTAAAAACCAACCCTGTGGGAGGAATGGGTACAGAGACGTTCACCAGGCCCTGCTGTCGGGACACTCAGTCAGTCTGGAAGACTGAGTCATCAATTATCCTCTCCTCTTCACATTTTTTTCATGCAGGATTATATAGATCCTATAAGACATAGGCTAAGACTTGTATTTCTGTATCCATCTCAACTCTAAATAGCACTGTTCTTGGCATGTAAAATGGATTCTCAAAGTTGAAGAGTGAATGAATAAATGTTTTCTCACATGTGCATCAAATCTTGTTAGTGAGAGAGAAGATGCATATTATACTTACCAGACATGGGTCACGTCACCAGACACTCTACTGTTTTTTTCCTATATTAACTTATTTAATACTCACCTCTATTCCATAAGGTTGTCATGGTCAACTGCATTATTTTTTGACAATATTTTCCATTCTTTCCTATCAGCCTCCTCCTAACTGGTCCACCCTTTCTGAATGATTGTGTTTCCTGTCCCATCATGACTGGCATAGGGTGTGACTTTCTTCATAGCCATGAAAAAGTGAGCAGAAATGGTTTGGAGGACTGGGAAGACTTGAGAGCCATCAGGTGGCTCTGCGAGCTCTCTTTTACCTTTGCCACTAGTCCTGGATGTGATGGACGGGGGCTCCTTTTTCAACCAGAGTCCAGAAAGGAAGAGGCACTAAGGAGTGTTGTGGCAGGACAAGAATGGTCACCAATGTGGGTGGAACATCAAGCTCTGTGCATTTAAGTCACTAAGCACAGGCAGGTATTTGCCACTGCAGCATGCGTGAGCAGAGCTAATACACAGGTCCATTAATACCCATGTCTTATACGGAGGAAGCTGAGACAGAAAGAAGTTCAATTTCCCATGTCACATCACTACAGATGAATGGTAATTGAACCTGGACAGCCTCACACCATCTTGCCCTCAACTCCTATTCTACATAGGTTTTATTAGCCAAGAAAAGCACCAGGATGGCTCAGAGATGCAATGACTGATCCTTACAGTGAAATATTCCCCACATGCCCTATGAGATAAAGTGTATGAACTATTAAATCAATATATACAGTAAGCATGCCTTTAATTTCTGAGTGGATAGAATGTAAAGAAAGTTATAGAAGAAAAGAAAGCAAGAAAAGATGAGAGAAGAGAGAAAACAGAGAAAGTTACAGGAAAGGAAACAAATTAAGAGCAATTTCAATATTTGTCAAATTGCTCAGACAACTCTTTTCTAGAAAGAAATACAACTTTTAATATTTTAATCTTGAAAAATGTCAGAATGCAAAACACATGAAGGTGTTTAGAAGTAAGTATTTTGGAAATGATCTGGTTATTTCTGTACTTTAATCAGAGTCCTCTGTCTGTGATACGTAAAGGTTGGGGAGTGCACCCTTCCCCTAGGGAGACGTCATCTGCTCGCGTGGACTAGTTCTGCCAGTTTAACTTCTGGGGTTTTCAGAGCTGTTAAGGAGTAATTTAGGCCAGGGATTCTCATGTTTTAAACTTCTTAAGAAGTATCTATGAACAATGTTAAGGACTCGAATTCTTGATGCAGGAATATTTCAGGCTCAATATTTCTGATGCAGAAGATCCAGGATGGGTTCTTTGAAATGACATTTTAACTAAATCCCAGACATTCCTGATGTAGGTTGTATGGGTCTCCTAGGGCTACAGTAACAAACTGTCACAAACTTGGTGATTTCGGACAACAGAAATTTAGCTCTCTCACAGTTCTGGAGGCCAGAAGTCTGAAATCCAAGTGTGAGCAGGGTCATAACTCCAGATGAGAATTCTTCCTTGCCCCCTTCCAGCTTTTGCTGCTTGCCTGCAGTCCGTGGTGTCCCTTGGCTTAGAGCTGCATCACCCCCCCTCTCTGCTTCTGTCTTCTCTGTGTGTTCTCCTCTGATAAGGACGCTCTCAATGGATTAGGGACCACCACAATCCAGTGTGACCTCACCTTAACTAACTACATTTTCAAGGACCCTATTTACAAATAGTCTCATCCTGAAGTTCCAAGTAGACATTAATTTTTATGGAATAATATGTAACTCACTATTCTCAGGCACCTGTTTAAGAATAAAGAAGACTCTTCCATTTCACTGAAGTGGATTCTGAGCCCCTGTACCTGGTGGAAGGAACTTCCCATGAGCGAGCAAGCGGAGCCCGGCTCTGATTCTCAGTCTCATGTTTAGACTGTAAGCTGTGTTTCCACTAGAAGTGTTCATAGCCCTTGCATTTTTGAAGCCAGAGGTGAAAAATATCACTCTTAGATACTGTTGGTCTGCATCCGACAAGAAATTAAGTGCTGTATCAGATTCCACTCCGTTAGCAGATAGTTAGTTTCCCAAATGCAATATTTTTGAAATTTGAGAGACTTGGCCACTCCTGTTCTCCCATAGTTAGTTCTACTTTTCTCTTAGGCCAACCGGTAGCTCACAGGGAAGCTCTTGAACTTCTCTCACCACCATCTGCCACTCTGTCCCCACTGACACCCTTGGTCAGTACTGACAGTCTATAGCATGCATTGCAAGACACAGATAACCCATATAGTTGGAGGTATGGATAGTTAATTCTTCAGTTAACTCATTCTTCAGTTATCCATATCTCCAACTAGACTGAAGGCACTTTGAACTCTGGGTGTAAATCTTTGCATCTCTACACTGAGTAGAGGATGCTTGTTGAGTGAATGAATGAAATCCCTTCTGTACAATCACAGACAACACAAAACTTTCCTTCCATTCCCAGAAGAAGGACTTGGTCACCATGTCTAAGACTAAACTCTGCTGACTTTTTGCTTCCCATCTTTGTCTCCATTCTTAGTTGTCTTATTTTAGCAATGGGCTCTCCTCTTTCCTCTACCTTTAGACCTCTGTCAGCTCTATCCTTTAGGTCCCTTCCATTTTCAAACCCCTCGCACACGATGCCTGGTCCTCCCTTTTGTCTTCCTTCACCTTGACACTGAGAGTGGTCACTTCGGTGCTCACCTTCTCAGCCTCCACTGACCCTCATTTACTGCTACTGAGCCCACATCCCTCTGCCTTCTGATCCCTCCCCACCAGCCTTTTGGAGGTGAGTTCTTTTCTCTGCTGCTGTACTTGGTTACTATTAATCTGTACATTGTCAATTTTTCAGGTCTCATTCTCAACCTTAAACTTCACCAACCATTCCCATCCTCAATGACACACCTCTCTTCATGGTTTTCCCAAATTTATGAATTTTAAAGTACAACCTCCTCTCCCTCCTACTCCTCTGTTACTTGATTCTGCTTTTCCCCAAAGTCCCAACTTCTGCTCACTTTACCTCTCTACACATGTTTCAGGCTGGGTGTGGTGGCTCATGCCCATAATCCTAGTACTCTTGAAAGCCAAGGATTTTTTGAGCTCAGGAGTTCAAGACCAGCCTGAGCAAGAGTGAGACCCCATCTCCAAAAATTAGCCGGTTGTTGTGAGTGCCTATAGTTCTAGCTACTTGGGAGGCTGAGAAAGCAGGATCGATTGAGCCCAAGAGTTTGAGGTTGCTATGAGTTGTGATGCCACAGCACTCTACCAAGGGTGACAAAGTGAGACTCTGTCTCAAAAAAAAAAAAAAAAAAGTCTGCACATTTATTGCTCCCTAAACCACCCAACATAAGACTTCAACTATTTGATTTGTCTTTTACCAATCTGTATTTATCTCTTCAGTTCTATTTTCCTATTTTAAATTTTTTCCAGGTCATCTCTTAGACATCTTACTTCCCCAAACCTCTCTCTGCTCTGATATTTCTTTTAAGGTCATCCTTTCAAAATATTAATTTTTTTGCACTTTAAAAAATTGACTATAATTGTACATACTTAATGAGATGTCTAGGGGTGTTTTACTGTATATAATGAATGATGATCATTCATTGTAATTAGCATGACAATCATCTCAAACATTTACCATTTCTTTGTGTTGGAGACATTCAACTCTCCCCCTCCTACTAACTTGAAACTGTGTAAAATGTTATTGATAACTACAATTGTCCTGCAGGGCTGCAAAACACTAGGCCTCATTCCTCCTACCTAGCTGTCATTTGATATCTTTTCACAAATCGGGTTCTTTCCTTCTTTTCTCCTACCCTTCCCAACCTCTAATATTGCTTGTTCTACTTTTTATATCTATGATAGCACCTTTGTTTTTCTTTTTTATGTTACTGGGATTACTCTTCCATTCTGACATACGTGGCAGATTTTTAGGCCCCAACCTGACCTGAATAATTCATTTCAAATGCGCATTTCAGTGACCTTGTTATTACTTGCTTCCAAATCTTCTTGTCTGACATGTGGGCTCTAGAGATTCTGTGGCTCTGAGCCACTCCCTATGGCTCCCACAGCTGGGAGTAGAGGCTCAGCATGAAGCCAGGAAGAGTTAAGAGTCAGAGACTGGGCTGCTCTAGGTCACAAGTAAGACTAAGATGACTCAAGAACAGGACTCTGGAAGGTTGGTGAGAAGCTGGTTTGTGGGACAGGAAGAAAGGGTTTTCTGAGGGGAAGAATTAGGAAGTACTTGGGAGAGGTTTGACGGGCATATGGTGATTCCATACCTGAAAGAGCTGTGTGACCCACATTAGTGACAGGGTGATACTTGTTGGACAAACCCATTCATTGGCTTTAGAGCCTCTAGTCTGAACTACAATTCCATGTTGATTCTCAACCAGCTGTCTACCAGGATGACCTATTATCTCCCATCCAACATTGGTACACAACCTCACAGTTTACTCTCACAGTTTACTCTCAGTAATATTTTTCTAATGTTTGAAAAACTGCTCTCTTTCTACAACTCTTTTGCAAGCACTGAAATAGGAACCTTGTCCATTTCAGAGGGTAACTAGACAGTTTCAAATATGGCATAAGTGTGCTAAGGTAAAGGGCTATAGGAGACCAGATGAGGCGACAGGGTATGAAGTCACTGCAGTACTTTGCACTGGGACTTAATACTTAATCCTGAAAATAGTCGGGTAAGCTCTGTTAACCCATTTTATGGATGATGAAAGTAAGAAACAGGGATGCTAAGTTATGTTGGCCCAGGGGAAACAGTGATTAAGTAGATCCAAAGACAGATTGATAAGAGTATAAAGCCTTCACTCTTGGACCAAACTACCATCTGGATGGATGATGCATGTGTGAGTGATGGGCAGGGTTTCAGGGGAGGCCCAGCTGGCCAGAACCACATGTAAGGGAGGAGTGGTTTGGGGAAAGCTACCTGGTAGAGGGACTAGAGATGCCTCTTTGAGTTGGTACTTAGCCCGAGTGAGAACAGGGGATGGGTATGTGAGACAGTGTGGAATCCCAAGGAATGCCCTATATAAAGAAAAGTGAATCCCTGATGGCCCTGGATCGTGCTGCTGGAGGTGGGGATATCTGTATATCAGGGTATTTGATTATGCAATGAGTTTACATTTCCTAGGACCTGCCTGTAACATCTGTGTCCCCCAATTAGATTTAGCATGGGTCATCCAAGTGTCAACAACCTCTCTTTTTCCCATTGATTTTGAGGTGATGCTGGCCACAAACTCCCTGAAGCCAGAGACTGTGCCTGTCTTTTTCACATTCCATTCCACAGCCCAGACATGGCCATGACTCAACATGCATTTATACAAATGTCTATAAATGCAGCTTATGAGCACTGAAATTCAAATTGTGAATCAGCCAACATCTTCTAACACAGAAACAGGGAGAAAATGTGCTTATGTGCTCATTACATCTAATTATCCTGGAGAGGCTACACATGCACCCAATGAATCATAATCCCGGCCACATTCACGCAGTGTGGTGACTTCATCTAGTTCCCATAGTCCAGTGGAAGGACAAGGTCTAATGTACAGCGTGCCAGCCAGTGGGTACCCGACAGATCAGTACTACCTGTTATTGCTAATTTACAAAATCATGTTCAAGTGATTAAAAAAAAGCCTAGTAATAGGAGTAAACGGTAGTTTAGAGAAAAGATTCAAAGGGAGAAATGAAGAGAAAGAAATGTCCCATAGGAACTGAATTTTAAAACGACAAGTATAAAAATTCTTAGTTTAATAATAAATATCCACAAAATGGTCGTACAATATCATTTATTTATTTGTTGTTAAATAATCATTCATTCAATGACTCATCAAATACTTATTCCTTATTTATTAATACAATGGACTTTGACAAGAGGCTAAGGATAAAAAAGAAATATATTATGATCTGTAGATCGAAGTTACTTACAGTGAACGGAGCAGAGAGTGATATAAACATTTTAATACAATGATTCAAGTGGTTTGACACTAGCATGTACCTTTTACACTATATCACAGGAACAAGTAAGAGAGAGAATTTGTGTTTGTGTACATATGTGTGACTTTTGGTCTGGGTTTGGTGTTAGGAAGGCAGAGTGGTATTTGAGTAATATTTCTCAGCTATGCTTTTTAACAGATGGGCAGGAACTAGTGTTCTGTGTAGACCAGAGGTGGGAGAACAACCATGTGTAGAGATTAAGAGAGGTTGGCAGGTGCAGGGAATGGTGGGCAGTTCCACAGGGGAAATGAGTGTCTTTATGACAGTGAGGAAAGAGGCCTAAAGACTCAGCCAGAACATTTATGTTACACTACAAACTTTGAATTTTCTCTTTTAGACCAAAAAGAACTCATTAAATATCTTAATCAAGCCATAATTTGTGTTCCCTGCATTATTTAAAGATTATTCAATTTTGACTTGGTGCCCGTAGCACAAGGGTTATGGTGCTGGCCTGGCCAAATGCACTGAGGCTGGCGGGTTCGAATCCAGCCCGGGCCAGCTAAACAACAGTGACAACTACAACAAAAAATAGCCAGGCATGGTGGCAGGCACCTGTAGTCCCAGCTACTTGAGAGGCTGAAGCAGGAGAATTGCTAAGCGCAAGAGTTTGAGGTTACTGTGAGCTGTGACACCATGGCACTCTACCCCAGGTGACATAGTAAGATCCTGTCTGAAAAAATAAAAAGAAATAGTAAATAAAATAAAAAGTAAAGATTATTCAGTTTTGCTAAATGAGCAAAAACAAACCGGATGAATAAAATTCATAGGCTATGTTAAGTATAGAGAGCAAACAGATAAACCCTAGGATCTGTTAGACATAGAAAAAATAAAAAGAGCATTGCCCACAGGAAGGGATGGAAGTAGAGTATAGCTTAAGCATTTCTAATGCTCACATCACATCTGATTGACAGCTGCCATACATACCTAAATCAGTCAACCCATTGGCAACACCCATTTTTGTCCCATTCTGGCCCCACATTTGGTCAGCTTGAGACATACAGAGGAAACATCTGCTTACCAAGCCAATAGGAAAGCCATAGCTACGGTCAGATCTGCCTGCCCTTGTGTCTGTCAGTTGTGCAAGTGTGTGATGGGCCCAGAAGCCTCCCAGCTGCTGTATCCTTTTCTTAACCTCAACTCTAGCTCTTATAACTACCTTATCAGCCAGAAAGGCTAATATCACAGAAAGAGAATCCAGATACATAAACATTGTGTAACGAAGAATTCAGATAGGGTAATATCTCCATTCCACACCTGCAAATTATTCTAAGTACGTTCATTGGCCCAATCTCTTTTTCCCTTTGCATTTTGTGTAAAGTGTGCTTTAAGTTGCTATAATGAACAGCTATATAATCATACATCTCAATTGGGTCTCTGATCCTTTGTCTTCCATGACCTCTGGGGCGGCCCATCTGTGTGAACTTGCAATGTCAAGGTGATTTTCCACATGCCATTGCAAACGACATGGTCAGTTTACTGTCTTAGAATAATGACTCTGGACCTTAACATGCAAAGCGTACAAGGCTGAGGTGGGAGTCTGGAGGCAGAGAGACCAATTTTTTGACTGCCTTTCCCAGCCAAAGACGGTAACATATATTCCACAAAGGTTCAAATAAGATTTAGAAGTTCCAAGCACATGGAAAAAAAAATGTTCAAAAGAACCAACTTCTTTATTGCTAAACCAATATAAGCCAACTTCTAAACTTCTAAAAAGTCAGTGCAAAAACTGCATAGAGGGAAAAAAAAAATCCTAATGTGAACTAAAAAAAAGGCTGAGTTTTCTTCACATCCGCCTAGGATTATCCGCCTTTCTGGTGCAATGATGGCATCAGGAGAGTTTGCAGAGATAATAGCTCACCAGGATTACAACACAATTCTATAATCTCTCATGGGAGCCCTTGGGGGTGTCCCTAAAAAACTGAAACCAGCAAACTAAAAACGCCATCTGAAGGAAATAGCCGAATAGTAATTCAAATGCCTCCTGATAAGGAGTGAGCCCTCAGGGTATGAGAAAGAACATAGGATTCTGAGTTAGCTGGATCTGGTTTTAACTCTCCATTCTAGCTGTGCAACTTTGGATAATCATCTAAATATCTCTTAGCCTCAGTCTCTCCAAGTTGCCAACTGGGAAGAATAGAATCACTTTCATCAAGGGGTTATGGTGAAGGTAAGTGAGGTAACATTGGGTATGTGTCCAGCATGGGCTCTTTTCCATATTTGCACTTTCTACATTCAATTCCAAGTAGACTGATAAGTGAATAACGAGCAACCCGGATGCCCACAATGACTGCTTCTCTAAACCTGACTGTGTTGCCTCTATTTCTTCTGTCTCTAGCTTATATGTGGTACCAATGTTAAGGACATATTCTTTTAAGCAAGTTAATGATGCTGGCATGTTGCTAAGGAAACTTCCCTAGAAATAAGCAAGGTTAGTACTGGGTCATTTGAATTTTAAACAGATAAGTTTTGGAGAAACTCCAGCAAATTCTCCTCTTATGGGAACATTGTTCAACCATGAGTTTTGGAATATCTTAAGCAACTTATAAATTTCTGTAATAGAAAACTCAACGTAAAAGCCACTGTGTGAAATCAGTGTCATTTATATGGTCCTTTCATAGGGGGAACTTCCCAGTGATATCTTTTGTTCTGAAGTCTGTAATATTCTCATAAAACATCCTTCTATTTCTAATTTTTTTTACAATTCTTCTTTCTTTAGTTATGACTTTTAGACCTAACTAAATGCATCATTTTATTATTAAATTTTTGAAAAGGAGAACACAAATTTAGGACGCTAAATCATATATCATATGGTGTGCAGTTGAAAAGAGTCATTTGCCCCAGTAAGAAAACTGAGCAGGCCCATTTCTCTGCTCCTATACAGGAATATTTTAACAGATGATCTCCTGGTGTTCCAAAGAAAGATGTAAAATTTTGGAAGAAAGCATGTTTAAATAGCAGAGGCAATCACCTACAGCAATGATAGGACAGGAAATTTAATATGCCAGAACCGTACTGCCTGAGTAAGTGTAGGTACCAGCTAAATATGTGAGCAATGAACCTGTAAAATGAACTTCAGAGAAACTCGAGAACTTTAGACAGTGCTTTGAAGATGATCAAGTCTTGTGTCTTTGATGAGAGACTGAAGTTGGGAATAGATTGGAACTCTTAGAACTAGCAATAGAGTAGAAACCCCAAACTCTGGAAAATTACTTTGGTGAACGCTCTACCGAGGCCCGAGGGACTCCTCAGGCTGCCTGAGGCTGAGACTGTAACAACTGATGCTCAATATTCTCCATAAGGTCTTTTTTCTTCATTGAAGTACCATTGAAACATGGTAAACTGCATGGATTTAAGGTGCATCATTTGATAAATTTTAACATATGAATAGACCCATAAAATCAACACCACAGTCAAGGTAAGCAACCTATCCATCAGCCCAAAAGATTCCTCGTGCCTCTTTGTAATCCCTTCCTCTCCTCAGGCAATCCATGATCTGTCCTACGTCACTGTAGATTGGTTTGTGCTTTTTTAGATTTCCATAAATTGAACCCTGTACGATGTACCCTTTCTTGCCTGGCATCCTTTATGGTGAGATTCAACCATGCTCCTTTATGGGTTCCAATGAAAGTTGATTTATTATAAGAGGTGGTGGGGAGTATCTGCCTCTGGTTTAGTACTAGTGGCCATTGTTTAACCTCTATGCTCCACCACAGGCAGCAGAAGTTACTGAAGGTGAAATGTGCCCCAAATCTGGGAGATGGCTAAGGGGAAAGGGGTGTGTGTCTGCTTGCATGGGGAGGGGAGGGACTGTGAGTGGTGAAGTGAGGGCTAAAAGGACAGACAGCAGACAGACTGCACATACTGTGAAGAAACTGGACTTCATTCTGTAAGCAATGTGGAATAAAAAAGAAAGTGAGGTGGATGAGATGAGGATCCGAACAGACTGCAGAGAAACTACTGAACATACTTAGAAAAAAGGCAAATAAATACTGAAGTCAAAACGCTTCATAGCAGAGAAATGAACAAAGGCAGGAATAGAAGAGACGCTGAGATGACCAGTTGAAGGACAGGGATGGGCACATGGGCACGGCGGGACAAAGCTAAGGGTCTCTTAAGGTTTTTTTCAGCCTGAATAACTTGGTCTTGCCACTCTCTGTAGATAAAGCAAAGGAAGAGAGACGTGGACTTGGAAGAAAACACCGATGAGCTCTATTTTAAACATCCTGAGTTTGAGATGTTGGTCGGATATATAGTCAGCCCTTGGTCATTACATGTTTCCCATCCATGGATTTAACCAGCCTAGTATTGAAAATATTGCAAAAAATAAATTGCATCTGTCCTGAATACATATAAACTTTTTTCTTTTGTTATTCCCTAAATAATACACTATCACAAATATTTACATAAAATCTAGATTGCATTATGTATTACATATAATCTAAAGAGAGATGATTTAAGAATTTGGGACGCTGAGGGACAACTGTACATGTAGGAAGGACTAGCAGATATTCAGAAATGTGGACCCAGAAGTCCAGAGCCAGATGGAACAGATTGGGGCAAAATATATTCACACATATATCTATGGGGCTTTGAGTCAAATCAATGGGTTTTCATTGATCAATGCCAGCTAAAAACTGCCACAACTCCCTAGTGATATCATGAGTTGAGACTATGATATCATGGAAATCATGTTCATGTGTGGTGATTTTTCAAATTCAAACCAAAATTCAGTGCCAGAAATTGGCAAGGCACTGTTGCCTCTGAGCTATCTCTCTCATGGGAGGCATGGGGAAGTGAGCCAACATTAAGCCCACTTAAAAAATTAAGCTTTTTCTTCTTGAACAGCATCCTTAGGTTTCCACCTCCAGGGAGACCTCCTGTATACTTGGGGCCTAGAGTAAAGGTTTTTGGTAGGAATGGGAGCTGCAGTGGTTTGTGAATCTTCCAGAGGGTTGGCTTCCTCTCTGGAAACAGCACTCTAGCTGGGGCAATGGAGGACCTTAATATAGTCAAGAGTGTCATGTGTGCAAGACCACCTCTGGGCAGTCACATGGAGGTGTCTGCACGAGCTTGCTGCCTGGCTTGGGAAATGGATAGTTTCTTTTAGTACAAATCTGGAAAGCCTCTTATGTTTAAAAATACCTTGTGGCATTTAAAGAATAAGACTTAATAGAAATAGACTGCAGAGGGGTGTTAAATTTAGCAAAGTCTCTATTCCAAAGCCAGAAGTTCATGGGGTTTTTTTTTGCACTGTGTGTGCGCTTGTGTATTTTCTCCTTGTTCTCTGGTGCCCTCTTGTGTTCTGTTCTCAAATAACACTTGATTTACAAGACTCAAAGTAGGCTCATGAACAGAGACTCTCTGAGATAGTAAAATGACCATATTACCATATCCCACTGGCTTCAGTATGTTTCCATAAATACACATATGTATTAACAGGAAGTATTTGAAAACAACTTAAGACAGGTGGTACCAGAGGCTGGAGTGACTGAGGTTGGGAAGGTTGGGAAGATGCTGGTTAAAGGATACAGTTAGATAGGAAGGGTAAGTTTAAGCCATTCCTTGTGTCACATGGTGACTGTAGTTAATGGTGATGCACTGTATTCTTTAAAAATGCTAAAAGAGATGGTATTAAATGTTCTAACCATAAAGTAATAACTATGTGAGGCATATGTTAATTAGCTAAATTTGCCCATGCCCATGTGCATATGCACACACTTCAAAACATCATGTTGCACGCTATAAACACACACAATACTTCAGTTTTTAAAAATAAATTCAGTTTTAAAGGCATATTAATTATTTTTTTAAAAAAGTTAAAGATAACCCCTAATAATTAGCACATTGCCTGCTGGAAAGCAGATGCCAAAAACAAAATAGCTCACTTTGACTGTATATACAGAGCATTGAAGTGCACAATGGAAGTCAGTGTATACATATGTACAATTACATACACACAAAGATGCCAAAAAACGTCTACATATTTCAAAAAAGGGAAAAAAACTGCATTAGATCTGCAATACTCAAATCACATTTGACTTTTGCAACTATAAGGGTACACAATATAATTTATATTCATCTTTTGTTATCAGTATCTATTGATTATTACAATTTTAATACAGCTTTTTCCTTTAAGATGTGTATACATTGTTCGACATCCTCTGTCAAGTGACTAAAGGTCCATTAGCCATAGGGGAAGTGTGTTATGTCTTATTTGCGTATTCCATCATAGAAAATTTACAGAGAATTGCTTTATTCTCTTGGATGGTATTTATACCTACTTTATAAACTCTACCAATAGTGAAAAAGGAAAAGTCTACTACTTATTCTATCATTTGTTCTTTCATTCCAATTTTTATCGACCCTAAACTATGGGCTACATTTTAAGTGCCACAAAGTTAAAACACTTTTTCTAATACACTTTCTGCCCTAAGGAGACACACAATTGAATGCTGGAGACAGAAAAAAAAATTGCACCACTTTGGTCCAAAGTGAAAACTGCTGTAACAGAGATATGCACTGGGAATCATCATATCACAAGTGAGGAACAAATTTACTCAAATAGTAAGCGTTTTGTGCCACATTTCAACTGCACACATCGGAATTACCTACTGGCTATCTTCTTGCCCATATTTATATTTTGAGTTCCCAAAGAGTATTATGTATGCAGTTTGGCAATTAAGTTCATGAACTTTCCACCATGTGCTTACATTAGCAGCATTGTACCAACAACTCAGTAAGCTTTCATAACCTTGGAATATCAGTGTCTCACAGCTGTGTTCATGTCAATATGTAGCAGTGTCTTCCTGAGTCGTATTCATTATTGCTGCGTGTTTTTGAGTGCCATTGCAAGAAAGTCAGAGCTTGAATTAGAGCAAAAAACAAACATTTAATTTCTTATTGAACTTGGCAAAAGTGGATGTGAAATCAGGGACACGTTAGTCCAAGTTTATGGGGTCAATACCATGAAGAAAACAGCAGTGTACAAATGGATTAAACATTTTTCTGATGACAGAGAAAGCATCACTAATCAGATTTATGTTTTCCAGAAAGGTCATCAAGCCACACGCAATAAAGATGGTTCCAGTCCATGAACCCCTGTATCACTCTCCCTCTGGAGAAACCCTAACTGCCCCCTTCTATCATCGCCCGACCCAGCAGGAAGCAGTTAGATGGAGTCTTCGCCCCTTTTCCCTAACAGCAGTTGGGGTTTCTACT